>ONZA01011721.1:70200-84542 GCA_900322205.1 Kewa caespitosa | reverse complement strand
CTCCCCTCCTAAGGAGTGCCTTAGGATGGGAGGACCCTCAGGAGTCTACCTTTGATCGGGATTATTTCCATAAATTCTTATACGCGAAATTGTGATGGAGCGGTGCTCTATTTTTATGGCTTTTTTGTGGTTTTTTGGCTTGAGAAAGTTATATAAAATATACCAATGGAAAAGGGCTAAAGTATGGAGAAGGCTCTCTGGTTTTTGGATGTTTTTGAAGAGTTTGGGATGTGAATCTGTTATTAAACCATAGGTTAATGCATGGGTTTATATAGTGGTAGAAAATTTAATGCACCTTGGCCCAGCGAATATGAACAAATTCGCTAGGGCACCTGGCGATTTTGGCTATATTCGTTCAGTGGCCAACGAATTTGTTCAATTCGCTGGAAGCTGTACCATGCAGGTCGTAACAGTCATGGGAGGGCCAACAGACAGCTATTTTGTTGCGAATTGCCACCTGGCCCAGAGAATATGGTGTAATGCGCTGGGAGGAGATTGAATATTGGCCAAATCGTTTGGTGGGCAACGATTTGGGCCTCAATCGCTAGCCCTTGATTTTATGCGTCCAGTACGATTTTAACACCCCTTGGCCGGGAATCCTAGGGCAGGTCTAGAAGCTTCGAGGGTGAGGTGAAATGACCATTTTGCCATTTAACTTCGGTTGACTTTTTGAATTTTTTGGATTTTATTATTTCGTGTATTAGAAATTTTCGTGAACGATAGTATAGACTATTTATCATCATAGGGTTATTTTGGGGAAACTATTTTGTTGTCAACACCAGGTTGAAATTCTAAAGGTCGGTTGATAACGTCCCTAGTGGTACGGGTGTGAAGTAGAAGCGGCGTGTGGTCTGAGCACGAAAAAGTTCTTGGGGTTAATAATGAATAGGGATATATGGTCATTTAGTCATCATTACCAAAGGCCCTATCTAATCTTTCAAGAATGAAATTGCCATTAATTTTTCTTTTCCAAGTGAAAGGACTACCAGTAAATGGAATATCAGTTGCATTTACAGAGGTACAAAAGTGTTGCAGGATTTTTTTTTTCTATTAACATGAGGAAGAGATCCTCCTTGTTTATCACCTAAGGATAGGATCTCATTAAAAATATCCAATAAGTATTCAAGGCAGGTTCCAAGAATTACTCAAACTGGTAAGATAGTTGCAGAAGGGTTGTTTTTCGTGTTGCTGGGTAGGCCCGTAGACCCCTGTGATAATACTCTCTTTTAGGTTATGTCGATCCATAACACGCAAGGAATCGATCCGATCGTCGGTGTAGACGGACAATACATCAATAGATTGTTGTGTTCCATAAGGCCCAAATATGTTCTGACTGTCCATTTGGGTTAACAATTCGGAAGTGATGGAATCCTAGAGAAGCGGCAGTTCATTCGGAGTTATCCGATGAGGTCTTTGTTTCAAGTATAAATAAGGTATCTGGGTTAAATTTCTGTTTTAGAAACTGTAATTCTCCTTTAGCTGTAGATTGTTTAGCCCCATAAATATTCCAGCTAATTATTCTCATATATTAACGAATTGGTATGGACGGTACTACATATGATAGTCGTTTTTACTGTACAGAAACAACCTTATGTTGGTTCGAGAAGATTAATCCTAGGATAAGCACTAAAGAAAATGTGAAGATACGGAAAATAATTTTTATCAAAGTGATTCCACTAAAGTTGATACATACTATAATGCAAGTTGATGGCCAACATGGTACTAGCTGGAGCCGATAACAGTCTTCGTACAAAGGGACTGTTAGACTAACACCTACGTAATTTAAGATTATTTGTAAACAACATCCTAATTCTCTTATGTAAGAGATTGGAGAATGGACATAAAAGACATAGCGATTGGAATATAAATTGTTTTTCGTGCTGATTAATTGGTTAAGTAGAGGTTCGGGTGCCTTGTGGCTTAGCTGATTGATTATCTGCTCCGAATATACCAAGTAAATTAAAACCAAGTGAAAGTCGATAGTTAATCCCGTGTGGAGTTGGGAAGCGTAGGCAAACACCTTGAAGTACGTGAAACAAAGAGAGTGATCTAGAAGCACAGAGGCCTCGGTCGAAGAGTATTAGGGCTTTGGAGCCTAATATCTCGGTCGATAAAGAATTGTCGTACTTAGGCTAAAAAAATGCGTACCATAGAGACAACAAGATAATCATAATATAAAGTAGGCAACAACAAGGATTCATCAACTAGGAAATGCATAAAGGTACATTGTAGAGGAACATAATGTGAGCAGGATACAGTAGAGATTGACCACCAACACTCGATAGCAAACCACCATAGACTAGAGTGACCGCAAACTGGAGGTAAGCACCGAGCATGCGAGTGCATATCCACATAAAAGGCAAACTGTAACAAACCATAGACACTAAAAACAAGCATAGATTTAAAAGTAATAGGGCACAACATAAGTGAGAGAACTCCCCCATTAGCAAGGATCAAATAACACGTAGAAACATTATGATAAACCCGTAATACACCCCGATGCAGACCCAAGCAGATGCTTCTTAACGTCGAATGGATGATAAGTAAATGATTACGATTAGAGAAAATGCAAGGATTGAGCCTGTAAACATGAAGATAACACATCAAGAATGAGGTAAGCCACATAATTTCTAAAGCACATGAAAAATCCGAAAAAGAGAAAGAGTTAGCCCAAGGAAGAAGCAGTTTCACTCTTTTCATTAAATTTACTTTTTTCGGCCAAGTCATTAGAAGGGGAAGCTGGACTATCATTGAGGATTGCAAAGGGATTGTTATCCTCCATATCATCTTCTTTGCTATAATCCTCAGAGCAATACCGGTCATCCTCATTAAGATCATCATCTAAATTATCATCAAGGAAAGCTAGGTCGGATTGGTCAACCCGAGGCTCTTTAGGAGATTCGGTGACACTATAGACTAATGGTTCTTATCAACATTAGGGGCGACGACAGAGGTTAAGGTACTAGGAGGTCTTTGTAACCTTACCGAAGAGCTAGAAGGATGGTCATTTGTGTCAAGGGAGTCAGTTGTAAGGTCCATAATAGGCTGGATAGCGTCCGATTTGGAGCCTTGATTACTTGGATTGTGAGAAGGAGCAGGGGGGACAGTCGGCTATGGAGCTGTAGGAGGAGGTCGCTGCTTAGGTTGCCATCTAGCGCTAGATTGATTGTGCACCTGAGATTTGGCAACAATCTTGGGACGAACTCTAATCCATTTCTCATTTATTAATTCGTCATCCTTAGGTTCATCAACACAATTGTCACAATCTTTAGTGAATTTCTCAATGTAAATTTGCGCAAGCTTGTTAATTTTCCGAGACGTGCAGGAATCAATATTATGAGATAAATCCCCTCGAAGAGCACATGGGGTGAGAAGACCTTCATAGGACAAGTCGTATTCGTGATTATCAATTTTATAAGACCTAGGAACGGTTTTGGACACATTAATTTTAACACAAACTCCAGCAAATTTAATCTTATGGAAAAATTTAGAGTTGTCATCTAATCTAATTACCTTGCCAACATTACTAAGCAAGGGTGTCAAAGATTCTAAAAGTTCCATCTTTGTAAGGGAAGACAATGCACCCGAACTCATTGGTCTACATGCGTAATATGAGATAAATAGGGGTTTAAGTTAGGTAACCATAGTTGCAAAACTAAATTAAGACCTCAAATGAACCAAGGCCCATTGTCCCACACAAAAAAGTTCATCATTGACATTAGATAACTGGATCAGGATCCATTCATTACCTAGTGGTTTGAAAGACACGTCACCTTTTAAGAGTTCCAGTCATACTTTAAGCGACCAACTGTGCTTTTGAAGTTAATGGGGTCACCCCAACCCTTACCTATGAGGCAAGCTATCTTGAGCTCAGCCATGATAGTAGTGACGCATGGTATATGGGCTTCACCCTGATGGGTGTTTAGCGCATTGGCTTGCGAAGAGGAGGCATTGTGGTCTAGATTACCACCTAGCCTTGGGGAGTTTCCAACTGGAATCTCACCTCCGCAACTATGATATTTGTGTTCAATGCTTCTATGGGAATTGAGATACGAATCTTGATTATCCATACCGCGTGTGACATCGCGGTACGACGACTTTGAAAAGGTGGTGCCAAGTTGGCAACCCTGGAAAAGACATCCATCTTCCCTGGGACCATAATGGCCATCATCGGAGAGTTGAGGAGGACATAAGTTATCGGAAGGAGAATTGGTGGCACAAGAGATGCGTTCTTGGATATCTGAGAAGGGGTAGAAGGGGCAAGGTTGGAGTTCATATTATGGGGGGGGGGGCCTACGATATAGTGCGAGATCCAGGCATGAACGGTAGAGTTGTAGTAAGAGAAGAAGGGGAGTATGTACGGGTTAACTATAGATTGGGAGCTTTAGTACGTTGGAAAAGTATAAAACTCGTGCAAGAGTGGGTGGGTTTTATAAAGGTCATGCATAACTATGAACGGGTGGGTGAGCAGTAAAAGAGAACAAAAGAAACACACCAAAGAGGCATGAATCAGCAGGTAGCTCATGGAGCATAACCTCGGAATCAATCCAAAGTTAAAACAGGTGAAACAAAAGAAGAGGCATCTAGGGGAGGAACGGAGTAAAGCCACTGCTAAGGAGGTGCAAAAGCTCCTGGAAGCAAGTTTCATCAAGGAGTGTAAGTATCCGAAGTGGCTGGAAAACGTGGTGATGGTCAAAAAGGCAAGTGGAGCATGGCGGATGTGGATAGATTATACTGACCTCAACAAGGCTTGCTCGAAGGACCACTTTCCTCTTTCCTGGATAGACAAGCTAGTCGACTCGCCTAGCGGCCAGGAGCTGCTCAGCTTCATGGATGCCTTCTCAGGATACCACTAGGTCTTCATGAGCAAAAAAGAGATCAAAGCTCCACAGCCTTCATCACTTATGAAGGAGTCTTTTGGTACAAGACGATGTCTTTCGGTCTAAAGAATGCGGGAGCTACATTTCAACAACTGGTAAAAAAAGGTCTTCAAAAGCCAGATCGGCAGGAACCTAGAAGCCTATGTTGACAATCTGATCATGAAGACCGTCAAGTCGTCCAATCATGTGAACGACTTGAGGGAGACTTTCAAAACCCTCAGGAGAAATCAGATGAAGTTAAATCCCAGCAAGTGTGTATTTAGAGTACAGGGCAAAAAATTCCTCGGATTAATGGTCAATGAGAGGGGAATCGATGTTAACCTCGAAAAAGTACAAGCAGTCCAAGAAATGGAGACCTCGAGATGCTTTCGGTATATCTAGAAACTCACCGGATGCATTGCCGCCCTGAACAACTTCGTGTCCAAATTGGCAGACAAGTGTGCCCCCTTCTTCAAAACCTTGAGGAAAGAAACTAAATTCGAATGGCGGCAGGAATCCCAGGTAGCCTTTGAGAAGTTGAAATCTTACCTCGGCAACCGACCCCGGATCTCCATCCCAAGGGAAAAAGAGTGTTTTTTCCTCTTCCTCGTTGTATCAGAAAGAGACATCGCCTCTGTACTGGTACGAGAAGAAAACAAGGTGCAAGAACCGGTGTACTTCACTAGCCATGCCCTAAGTGGGGCAAAATTCAGGTACACCACCCCGGAAAAATTCACCCTCAGAGTTCTCATCAGTTCGAGGAAACTGAGGCCCTACTTCCAGGAGCACCAGATCGTGGTTCTCACTAACCAGCCTTTGAAGAAACTGCTAGGTAGGTTGGAGTCTGCTGGGAGGGTCTAGGTGTGGACCGACGAACTCACCTTCTATGACATTGCTTACGAACAACGAAGGGAAATCAAAAGCCAAGCCTTAACGGATTTTGTCACCAAGTTAACGCTTTCAGACCACGTCCCGAGGGCCTGGGTTGACCATTGGTTAGTAAGCTTTGAAGGATTGTACTGCAAAGCAGGCAGCGGAGGAGGGGTAGTAATCTCCTCTCCCGAGGGAGATGTGTTCGAGTACGTAGTAAGGTTCAAATTTCAAGCCTCCAACAAAGAAGCTGAAAACGAAGCACTTCTCGCTGGACTCGCCCGCACTGCGGGTGCCTGAAAAATACAAGTCCAAATGGACTCACTACTATTAGTTTCCCAAGTTGACGGGAGCTACGAAGCTAGGGGTAAGAGAATGAGAGCCTACGTCATGAAAGTCAAAGAGACGATAAACGGTCTTGAAGAAGTAACCGTGAAATACTTCCCCAGATCAGAGAACTATCACGCCAATGCTCTAGCCAGATTGGCTAGTTCGTCCATCGAAGGCCTACACCGAAACATCTTCCAGGAAGAAATTGAGGTACACAGCATCGAAGAAGGGGTAACCATTAATGTGCTAGACCGATCTGACAGTTGGATGAACCCTATCATCTCATACCTACCGGACGAAATTCTACCCGAAGAAGTGAAAGAAGCCCGAAAAATGAAAAACAAAGCAAAATGGGTTGTCCTCGAGAATGGAACGCTATACAAGAAAAGCTTCACTCACCCTAGTGCGTATCCCACAGCCAAGGGGATAAGATCTTATGAGAAACACACTATGGCACGTGCGGAGATCATCAGAGAGCCAGAGTGATCGCACACAAAGTACTCCGCCTGGGATTCTACTGGCCAACCATCCAAAGAGACGCGGTAGAAATATTAAAGAAATGTGAAAAGTGCCCTATACCCTGGCTCCCTGCCAGCAAACTCACTCCCATCTTAGCTCCCTTGCGCTTCCATCAGTGGGGCATGGACATCTTGGTACCTTTCCCACTAGCCATCGGTCAGGTGAAGTTCGTCATAGTAGTTGTGGACTACTTTACGAAGTAGGTGTAAGCTCGAGCAGTAAGAAGCACCACAATAACCGATGTGAGGAAGTTCATTCTCGAAAACATCCTCACACGGTTTGTGGCAACCCGGAAGATCATCTTCGACAATGGAAGGCAATTCCATACCCTAAACCTAACCAAATGGTTAGCAGAAAACGGGGTATAAGCCAGCTTCATAGTAGTAGCCCGGCCTCAGACCAACGGCCAGGTGGAATCCAGCAATAAATCCTTGGTCACGGGGATCAAGAAAAAGCTAGATGGAGCCAAGGGACTGTGGGCAGAAAAATTGATCAAAGTGCTCTGGGCCACAAGAACCGCGGAAAAAGCTATTACGGTAGAAACCCCGTTCTACCTGGTTTACAGCTTAAAGGCAGTCCTACCAACCGAGATCATGAAAAGAAGCCCAAGAGTGGAACACTTCGACAAAGAGAAGAATATGGAAAAACTGAGATATCAACTGGACCTACTACCCGAAGTCAGGGGTGACTCTCTCTTGCGATCAGAAGTATATAAGCTGAAGATGACCTGAGCATTCTATCGTCTGGTCAAGATCAGGATACTCCACGTGGGAGACCTCAAGCTTCGAAAAATGGAGTCCATCGAAAGACTAAACGAGGACGAAAAGCTGACACTGAACTAGGAAGGCCCTAACAAGGTTTCCAATGTCATGGGGCCTAAGGCGTACCACCACGAGGCAATGGATGGACGCCAGATCCCGAGAACCTGGAACATCGACAACTTACTCAAAATCCATATATGAGCTGCATGTGGCTCATTCTATCTTTTGTCCAAGGGGTAGGCACCCCCCCCCCCCCAAAAAAAAACCTCCTCTTTTCTTTCTGCATATGAGGAACTCACCTTGGAGTTACCTCAGGGTCTGCACCCCTTAGCAGCTAAGAATATAAAGTTCGCTCCCAAAGGTTATATTTTTCAGCCTGTCAAATTCACGGACAGCACTTAACGAGGTCCTACCATGAGGATCACTTTAGGAATAAGACCTTGCCACGGGGGAAAACATACGAACTACCAAAAATTGATCGAGCAAAAACCTAAAAATAAGCAGACATCCCGGTTTGCCAAATTGATAAGTTAGCTCAATCAAAACATCCCACCCCTGGGGCAAATTTGGGAAATAACCCTCCCCTTAGTCAACATGGACAAAGAAAAATGATGTGAGTTCATCCAACTTCAAACGACAATAACGTATTTGCTTGAGTAAGGGCATAGCTAAGGGATGATATTCCAAGATAAGCCTAAAACAAACAACTCGGTTAAACTTTTACTCAAACAAACACTTCATAGAAGAAAGAAAACAAGCTTGTCAGAATTCACACCAAAGTCCGACGAAGAGAGATAACACCTTTTTCATTAAGATGAGACAAAATGCCTTAGTTACAAATTACAAAGATAACCTAACTACAAAACGAGCAAAACCCAAAAACTACAGCCGAGGGACAAAAAGGCACATGGCCGAGAAAGACCTCTCCCACGGTAGAAGGGCGACCTACACATTACCACGTACGATACGATTAAGACGACTTCACAGCACGAAGAAGTTAGGACGACCAACCTACTATCGTGTCCTAGGTGACTCGCCGAGATCCAGCAGAACACTCACAAAATACTTGAGCCTGCCCATTACCATATCTTTACTTGACGAAGAACAACTTCAGAGACCACAGGGGGAATGAGCAGGCCAACACATTACCATGAATGTTTGGCCAACACATTATCATGTTCGTATTTAGTGAGAGGCCCACTTGGATGACCTCGGATGGCCTACTGCTTTGCCTCATCATCCTCAGCCGCTAATGACTCCGCCTGGAAAGCCTCGTCACATTGGTCCATAGGACGCATCATAAAACCTTTCCTACCAGAAGATCGTCGAGGACCGATGTTGATGGTGTCGATTGAGCCGACCAAGGGAAAGACTGAACTCCTGCCTCAGATCGTAGGCCAAGATCTTCTCCAACTTGGCCCTCATCTCCTGGGCAGCCTCGGAACCCTTGGTGTCCTCGACCTGGTTCACCACCAGGGTAGCTCGAACTGCCTTGAAACCCATGACCGAGCCAAAACCTTCCACGAAGGCTTCCTCTAGTTGGCTCTCCCTCCTCCTGGCCACCTCCTTTACCTCCTGGCGAAGGGATGCAACCTCAGCTACCTTCTTAGAGGTCTCGGCCTCAGCCCTCTTCAGGTTTGCCTTGGCCTCGGACTTCTCCAGACGGGCCCCAACCTTGGCAAGCTCCTCCTCATGAGCCTTTTTGTGGGCAGTCGCGGCTTCTTCGCGGGCCATCTAAAGCAGTTTGTCCTAGGTCTCGAGACGGTCCTCAATGTTCTTTAGCCGTGCTCGAAGGTCGGTGTTCACCGAGTCATAGTAGGCCATGGAGAGGTAGACCTGCATAAAAAGAACGCCAATGACTGAACAAATGGGTAGAAGCGAACGACAGTTGGTGATGAACCCCATACCTGGTGAGCTGACTTCAGCGAAATGGTCCGAGTCACCCCCGGGTTCATCTCCATGTCGGTGATGTCCTCGATGGGGATGAAGTACTGCATGGTGTAGTTCACCACCTTCGTCTTCCCCTCCCTACTGCGCCAAAAGTACGTCGAGAAAGACTGCGGCATCCAGTTCGGAATCTCCTTCTCGGCCACGACGTCAACTTGCCTGACTCCTCCATCGGCTACTCCACGGTGACTTTGCCCTTTTCTTTCTCCTTAGCCGAAGAAGGGACCCTCTTCGCACCTCCCTCAGTCAAAGATGTCCTCTCCTTGGACTCAGTGCGGGACTTCTTCGAAGGAGTCCTAATAGATCAACGACTGCCTCATCTACCTCATCAGATATGAGGATAGGGACGGGGTCAGAAGAAATATCCCTCGACCTTTTGCCTCCTTTCGACAAAGAGGCCTTGTTCTTCTTGGGCATGCCAACCATAACGGACTGCGGAAAAAAGGCAAGTTAGCAACTGACAAAATGGCAAGCGAAAATAGAAAGTTACAAGTACTTACAGGATTGAGGAGCTCCTCCGCCACGAGCTTCAAGTCCTCATCCATCCTTGTGTGAACCTTGGTAGTCGAGGTCTTCCCCTAGATGTCCTTGCTCTCCCGGCACTCCTTGAGGGTCGCCATTGTCTCCTTTGCAAAAGAGAGAATTGATAAGTCGAACAGCCAGCAGGATATTACGAGTTGAACAAGACGAGCCACTAAAAGTGCCCAGGCTCCACTTCCGCCTGACCCTAATGAAGACGAGGAATTCCTCGTCCCCTAGCCACCTCTGCGATGGTTTCCAGTACAGGGGCATATTCAACCGGGTCTTCGACCCATGCTGGCTCCTCTTCACTTCCAACCGAAAAAAATTTCGGGCGTCGAGGCCGGCTTTGGATGGACAAGTCGTCCTAGCTTCAAAGGCCGAGCTCACCTATTCGGCCGCATTCCAAGACGGAATGCCTTTCGTTTCTTCGTCCTTCGAACCATGAAGGAAGACAAAGTTCTCCTTCCAGCCATGATTTGAGCTAGGATGAGGACGCCCCACAACGTACTCAGGCTTCTCAGTAAAATGGAAAACCCCTCGTCCGTATTGCTTGGAGTGATGGCCTTCATGATGGCCATCCACAAACCTAGAGTCGGATCGACCTTATGGACCTTACAGTCCGCGACGAAGTAGGTGATCATCATCTAGCTCTTTGGGGCCAACTGGAAAGGGGCAAGGCCATAGTCGTGCAAGAGGGAAAGAGTGAAGGAGTGAAGAGGCGGCCGGAATCCTACCTCACTCATCAGCTTGCTCGCCGTAACACAAGACGATAGCAACCTCATAACTCTGTTGCTCTTCCCCGGCCTCACCAACTTCACATCGTCCAAGGAGACGAACATCCCTGTCGTTGAAGCCACCTCGTCATCTGAGATGACCCAGCAACACCTTATGTCCTCCGCTGGCCCCTATTCTTCTTCGGAGGATATGAACCCGACACCTTTGTAGCCATTACCACCCAGCGATCTACAAAGTAAAGAGGTTGACACTCAACTATGATTCCGGAAGATGAAGAGCTTGCTTCCAACGCTAAAGCGCAAGCACATAAGACAACAAAAATAGAACAAAATCAACTTATCGGGGGACAAAGTGGACTCGGGGCTTTTAGGAAAAACAACCCCTAGCCTCTTACGAGGGCGGCAGGAGGAAGGCTCGATGAACAATGACATGGACTCGTCACGAAGATCACAAGGCCGCCCCCTTGCGGACCTCTTGAGATGAACCATTCCCTTTCAGGCTACTGATTTCCTCTTCACTGATAGCCAAGCCCGGGACGAGACCGCCTAACCCACTGGAACTGAAGGCGACTTACCCTCCTCCGGAGGCCCTTCGCCACAAGGGTCCTAGGCCTCTCAGAAAGAGGTGGCAGAGTGCGCTTCGGGCTCGAAGTAGGTGTACACCTCGACATACGGTTGAAAGGATTGGGGTTACCGTAAAGGCCCCTCCATTCTTGACCGAACGCCTCCAATTTCTCGGAATCCAACTAAACCCCATCCCGACCAAAGGCCTGTAGAGGAGGCAGGTCTATGATGCTCTCACCCCTAGCAAGACAACAAGCTACCGGCATGTTCTCTACGGATTCTAAGACTATAAAGTACTCGGCCTTCCATTTTTGAATCTCCCAAAGGTAATCCCTTTGCCTTTGGCTGAGCTACCAGCCGCAGACTTCGAGGGATGGCAAGACATAACTGAAAAGAAAGACTTCAGAATAAGAAATACAAAGGGAGGATAAGTAATTACCTAGAAGGACTAAAGCTCTGAATGAAGAGGTCGAAGATGGGAAGCGGAAGTGTTTGAAGGCTAAGAGGTTAAGTATTTGATGATTAAGCTCCGAAGTACTTGAATAAACAAAGGCGAGGAGTTTGAGTTTCTGGGTTGTTTCTCTCTCTAGGGGGAAGTTTCTCTCTCTAGAAATTATTGAAACAAGGAGGGGGTAAAATGAGGAATGTTGGACCTATATATGGAAGGTCCACACAGTTAAAACCCTATAGGTACTCAACGACTGATCCCCACGTGTCACCCTCAACTTGACCCCACGTGTCCACCATCCTCCTCACACAGATGAGGTTTTGAAACACGCACCAAAGAAAAATTTGGATCAGGACCGACCTCGGAAGACGAGGTCCGACCTAATACGAGGGGCAAAGGTCTGGGCCTATTTCCCCAAGGCCATGTTAACCGTTGACTATAGCCCATTCAAGGTTCATTTCCGTCAATTTGCAGCTCACCAGGTACAAGTATGAGGCACCGCCCCTTCCCGAGGTGGACCGTGACCCTCCACGAGTAGGATATTGGCTCGGCATGAGTGGACATTTCCACAAGGGGAATGAGGCGCTAGGACATGCAAGGGCCCAAAAACCGGTCGGCCCGATGGAGCGCCATCCCCCTATTGGGAAAATCTCAAACCCAAGCCAGGGTTTGGAGGACCAAAGGCCCTATAAAAAGGACCTGCACGCATTCCAAGAAGGTGCACACACACACATAAGATATTCTCTCATTAATAACGCGTTCATTGCACTTCTCTCTCAGCACTTATACCTCGAGTGCCTGAGTTCGAAATGTCTTACCACGCTTTCTATTTGACCCTCGACCTCTCGCGTGGCCAAGCATTCCTTAAGTTATCCCAAACTGACTTTGGCATCAGAGGAACAATCCCTGGACCTCATCATAGGCAGTTCACGTTTTCTCTTTTGCAGGTCACCTCGGATCTACCAGAGAGACCTCGGATACCATTCTTCCTCAAACAACTTCTTGGCAGTTTGACCCTTTGAGTTTCAAGGGACCACTTTGACTCCCAGTAAAAAAAACACAAAACAGTTTGCCTTCCCACAAGTACCACACAAAGAGAATTTACCTCTGGTTTGCAATGCCTCCTTTTGATTTGGAGTATTTTATTCTTTTAGGTGGTGCTGCCTCTTGAACTTGAAGTCTTCGAATGATGTTGATCGAAAAAGAATTTTCACAGATTTGTTAAAATGGATCCTTGAACTTTTCCTCATGTGCTACCAAGAATCCTTTCAGTCTCGATAAGCTAAGATTATCCACTTTTCGTGTTGTTTCAATCACTGTAACTATCATTTTGAACTTCTTTGTCAGCGTGCTAAGAATTTTATGAACGACTCGTGAATCTAGAATATCCACTCCGTAAATTTTCAATTGGCTTACAACTTTTCGTAAATTTGGAAGTGTACCCTTTCGTGCATGGCTTCTCTTTCTTCCATATTCATTTTTTCAAAAGAGTGTCTTAAGGTATTAAGTCGAATGGCTACAATTTGTGAGTCTCCGTGAAACTCTTGCTACAAGATAGCCCATGCTTCTTTGGATGTGGATGCTCTCATAATTTATGGAAATAGGGTGTCGGAGACACAATTTATTATGTGAGACAAAGCTCTTGAATTTTTAGTTTCATCTTCGCTCATTTTTTTGAGTTCGTCTTCCGTGTATTGTGATCCCTCTAACTCATGTTCATGACCCTTTTCCACTATCTCCCACAAAGAGTTTGCTTTTAGAAAAAGCTTCATTTTTAGCTCCAATACTCATGGCGCTCTCCAATAAACGTTGGAGGTGCTGGGACAGAAACAGTGGTTGTAGTGGATGTAGTTGGTAATGAAGCCATTTTCTTTGAAGAGTATCTTTTTTTGGTTGATAGGTTGTCAAGCCCTTATGTTCAGTAAGGCTCTGATGCCACTAGTTGGTTTAAGAGAGACAGATATAAGGAGAAGTGATGAGCAAAGATGAAAACTATATTATGTGTTGTGTCCATTCTGTCTACTACAATATAATTCCTGCAGCCTCTTTGACTAAAACATGCAATTCTATAAAGTCTAGGCTTAAAAACTAGAGAGACATCTCCTGAATTTAAGCTTAGGACTATGAAATATCTTCAAACTATTCATCTTTCAACTTCCTAACTGCAGGAGAATGCTTTAGAACATTCTGCTCAATTATTATTTCCTAGTTTTTTATTTTAGGAAAAGTCTCATTTTCTAACAGCCTCTCATAAAATGTGAATCATGTGATTAGCATCCTTAGTTGCTTGTGTACACGATACTATACAAACTCAAAACATATGAATTTGAAAACTAGAAGGCGAGAAGAGCTCAAGGATACTAGTAGAGACAGGAAAAGAACTCGAGAATGAAAATAATCATTTGATATCAAAGGAAACATGTAAGACAACGAGATGAGGGTAGATATGGAGAGGAAGAAAATTACAGTCACATCAAGGGAAGTCTTATTGAAACCCTCCATCATATGTGGAAAATATTTAATTTTTCAATTTCTTGTTCTTCAATAACGACTACTTAGTACAACAATTATAGAATTGTACATATGTTACATATCCTAATTTTTAGGCAAAATCAATGCTTTGAAAACCAGACTGGACATTGAATCGGTAGTTCTAAGGATTCGATGGTTAAAAAGGTTCGACCGGTTCGACCGGACAAAAAAACCAGATGACGTCATATACATATAGTTAATTGGTGAATAGAAATCTTCAAAAATGTGAGAAAATATGGAAGAGAGTAACAAATTT
>ONZA01011717.1:6542-21306 GCA_900322205.1 Kewa caespitosa | reverse complement strand
TTCTTTTATGTTAAATTGATTTTTTTTTTCTTTTTTTCTTTTTTTTTTCGGATGACGGGAAGTCATTTTTATGGCAATGAAAACAACATTATTAATCTTTAACTACTTGGTGCAAATTGTTCCCAACAAATCTCTCTATTACCTCTAAAACATTTGAAAACCTCTATGAAAAATAAATAGAAAAAATTGATGAACTTGGAATTTCGTATATACACCAACATTTTATCAGATAATAAATTACAGTTTTATTAGCAAAAACTCGTACCAGGCCCTAAGAAGATGCTAGCTGAAAAGAAGAAGAATGTCGGAGCAAAAAATCAGAAAAAGGCAGCTAAGAAAAAAAAGGAGCTGAAAAAATAGTGTGATTGTTTGATGTTTAGTTAGTTAGATGTAACTATTTGAACAAATTGGAGTATTTTTGTTTGTTTGGTAATGGGAAAACTTCATCTATATCAACTACTTATTTTGATATGTAACTATTTTGAACTAGCTGGATCATAATTGTCTTTTATTTTATTTTTTTGAGGGCCAAACAAGGGCGGTTCATTGATAAAAAGGCATACGTCATCTACAAAGAATATGACATTCAAACAAAAACACATCTATGGAATTAAAATAAATCTCTTTCCTAAACAAACTAGAGGTGATTGTTCCGCTCACCTTTCGTGATTTTGCTGTCTCTCAATGCAGCTTTCTTGAAGAAGGGGGTCTGCAGGATTTTGACGAGATCTATATCTTATAAACGATACTTGAAGAATTAACATCCTGAGTAGCACCGTAAGAAGAATCGCCAATGAACCAAACACAAGAACACTAACTACAATTACTCTCAAAAATTGAGAGACTGCTCCTACCAATACATAGGATAAAACAACTGTCACAAATGAAAAGAGAAATTTTATTGAATGAGAAACTAATACTAAACTAATGAATTGCATTAAGAAAGAAGAGAATTGGGGCTTACCATCCATAAAAATGTCAATGGTAGCCCCTGAACACAAGGAGGCTAGGCTTTTTTTTTTTTTTTTTTTTTTTTTAGAGAGAGAAAAGAGGAGGCTAGGGTTTTTTCTCTAGAGAGAAAAGAGGAAGCTTCCTTTAATTTTTTTTGAGCATAACTGTCTTTTGGTGTTGTGAAAACTTAATCTTTCTGACTGTTTGAAAATAACATTTTATATCTTCAATTGGTGTTGTGAAAATTTTATCTTTATGACTGTATGAAAGTAACATGATTTATCTTCAACGTAACACTAATCTGTGTATATGTAACACCTTTAAAAAAAATGTATAGGTGTTTGTGTGTTAGGTTCTTCTAAATGAAAGGCCATCAATTTTAAACGAGAAATAATAGTCTTCCTACAAGCTGTGAGTAACACATTATAAAAAATAAGTTATCAGTTTGTATGTCTTTCAATCTCATTTGTAACACTTATCATAACTAGTAGCAATTTTCTTTAAATTTGTAGCACTTTTAATTACTGAAGTAGCTTTTATTTTACACAAATATGAATAACACTTATCACAATCAGTTACACTTTTCTTCAAATTCTCAACAGTTTTCATTATAAAAGTAACATTTGTTTTACACAAAATGAAAACATGATTGAGACATCCGTATGTTAGCACTTATATCATACATTCACAAGATGTGTATGGCTTTTTCAATAAAAAAACTATTATGTAACTATCGTAAATGGTAATGAGCTGCATTTAAACCTGTATTTGTAACACCATTTACTATGAAAAGTAACATTTAGTCAAACAAAAGAGACACATTTTGTAACTGTTGAAAAAGTGAGTAACACTATCTCATTCGTTTGTAACACTTCTATTCACAATTGTAACACCCACTGATAACAAGAACATTCATGAACGTTAATGAGTTACATGGCATAGTGCACAACGAGAAAAAATGCATAACGAGAAGAAAAAAAAAAGTTGAGTGAATAGGCTTTCCAATAACCAAGAATCAAAAACAAAAGTTTGTTCCTAGCAAAGATCAAATCAGATGTGCATTTGGAGACCTCGAGTCGAACCCTAAATTTGTTGCTTCACGTTTACTGTTTCCATGCTTGATACCTGCCTTTCACTTCGTTCTCTCAAAATGACCCTTGATCCTCTAACTTCTTCCTTTTGTTACCCATCGAGTCGGATCTAAAACAGCAAATTCACTAATCGTTGTTCTTGGATGTGCAGAACCATCGACATTGATTTTAATCGACGCACCAACAAGGTTCAATCTCGTCCAAGGTTCTCCTTGTGATAACAACTAGAGACCCCACAATGTCACTAACAGTGATACACTTTCCTGCATCCCAAGCAATAACCACACATATATAGTGTTCACAAAAATGCATCATTTAAAACAGTAGCAATACAAAAGTCATGTAACACAATCATACGTAATTGTAACAATGTTCGGTCAAAATGTAACACCAATGACCAAACATCCAAAAAATGAAATATGTTCAATAATATATGAATACAAAGAGGACGTGAAAGTAACATAAAGTTGCATTGAAAAAAAAAAGAAAAGAAAAGAAACGTACTACTTTCACATGCATAAAATAAAGAAGCATGCTTACTCAGTCTTACATGTAACAAACTTTGAGCTATTAACAGTTCCTGAAAATCGTAATACAATTTCAATGAAATGTATCATTTTATTATGAAAACGTAACAGTATCGTGATCAACAGATGAGATGGGCTATTCCTCTAAAATACTACCTTCGTCTTCTTCAACCTCCATATATGGCTAACAAATAACATCTGAACAATGTGGAAAAGTTAAACGGACGAGAATTAGAAGATCTCCAACGAACTATGTCAAGAATACTTAAAGGATAACACACTTTTATTAACCATAACAATGGCTAAAGAGTTTGAGTCGTTTGCATAGTCCATATCACCATCAACCTCCATTAAATACGATTGCATTAACCCTAATAATGAACTGAAGCAAACAAAACAAAAAAAAAATACAAATACACCGAATTCTTGATGAAGACAATAATAGAGATTGAGAAATTCTGAAGAGAAAGAAAAAATTGCACTAATGGATGAAAGTGGTTTTCAATTTTGAAGGAGAGAAATAAGGAAGGAGAGAGAAAGTAAATGAAAAAAAAAAATCACTTCAATTTCAGTTAATAAAGGAGATGAAAAAATAAATAAATAAATAAATAAATGATATAATGTTGATGTCTTGTAAGATCCTTGCGTGACGCATAAGTTCTAGTTGAGTTTGTGTGATCTTTCTGTATGTTGAAATTTGACTCAACTTATACTGAATAAGATTATTTTTTTAATTCTCTGATTTAAAAGCGTCGGCCTTTTAGTGGAACGGATGAAACACTATGTTGTGGACTCTCTGTTCTCTTTCTACACAAGTGAAACAAAATGAAAAAAAATTAAGAAAAAAGAAGAAGAAAAGAGAATACACCACAATCCACATTAGGTGACTTCCCATGTGTATAATTAAAGATTTTTTCCCCCAAAAAAAAAGTTGATTCCACATGTTGAGATGATTTTTTTAATTGTATATTAATACGAACATATTCTTGTCATTAAAAATATGAAAATTCTCAAGCAAATAAATGCGCTTATTAGAATAATAAATTGCTCATGAAAAATCATCATTTTTTTTTGACATGAAACGGGGCTTTTACTAATGAGCTAGAAAGTTACATTAATCAAGATCGGCCAAGTTGACAATAGAATCTAACCAATCTTCCAATCAAAATCGTTCTCCCACCATGTATGGTTGGATTCTAGCTATGTTGACATTGTTACTCCCCCTATGAACAAAAGACCAAGACAAGAAGTTAAACTGTAATGAAAGTAAATGAATCTCGTTGAGCATCATATCGAGAGATGACCTCCCGAACTTTCCCTACCTCAGTTTCAAGATGATACCAAGGTTGTCACTTTCCACAATAGGGTGTCTGTACCTGACTTCCCACGCCATTTTTACACCAAAGAGCAATGCTCGTGCTTCTTCATTCTTTGAATCAAAGGTTCCTTCTGCTTGATTTGTTCCCATTGCAACCAGATCTTCCTCCGTATCCCTCACCACGCTCCCCATCCATACCCCCAGTCACCTAGCTTCCCCGAGTTTCCATACCCCTGCCTTTAGTGGTTTCCATATTGAGTCGCCTTTCAGATGAGCTGGGACATCACCAAGATCTCTTGTTGTTGTGTATCTCTGAAGGAACAAATTCACACCTGCAACTATGTTGTACCGGTCTTCACAGACCTTCGAATTCAGCGCCTTGCATCTCGTCGTCCAAATGGACCAGATTATCATAGCTATTGACTCCAACTTCGAGCTTTGGGCATTATTAAAACAAAATTCTATCTAGTCACGTTAAGATGGTGCCTCTGCCTTCCATATCTCAACATTAATTCCACTTAAATCCCAGACTTCTTTCGCCATCTAACATTTAACAATGGCATGCAGCTCATCATCCTCCCAGCCACCACATTGCATCGCAAGTTTACATTCTCTATTCTACGAGACATATTTTCTCTAGTAGCCAACGCCATCACCCCCCACTCCCCACATTGTAGCTTGCACTCTATGTGGAACTTTCACATCCCAAATCTTTTTCCAAAGTGCCTTTGTCGCTGCCTTATCATTTGGCTCCCCTTTCTTCCTACGTGATCCTCTGATAAAATGGTAGGCTGAGCGCACCATGAAAACTCCATATTTGCTATAATGCCATCTCAACACATGTTGTGTCCATTGAGTTCACAAAGGAACCTGCAATATCACTTCAGTATCACTCTCCAAGAATTTATCTCACAAAACGTCCACTCTCCATTGTCCTCTTTCCTTATCAATTAGTCTACTTACTGTCCAATTCTCCATCTCAACCTTAGAAGTAATCAATCAGAAAGACGATGGGCGTGGAATCCATGGGTCCCAAATATTAATGTTGTCGCCATTTCCTATGGTCCATCTAGTACCGTTTTGAATCACCCATCTTACTCCCAACAAGCTTCGCCATATATAGCTTGGTCTCGGGCCCAACTTAGCCCCCCATATATCTTCGTTGGGGTAATACCTGGCCTTAAGGATTCTAGCACAAAGGACTCTGGTGACACCACTAGACGCCAAACTTTTTTAGCTAGCAAAGCATCATTGAAAGCCGATAAATCATGAAAGCAAAGCCCTCCCTCAGTTTTCGGATCGCAAAGTTTTGTCCATTTCAACCAATGGATCTGTCTCTTACCATTTTTATGCCCCTCCCCCCAAAATTTACGAAGTAGGGATTGAACAGACTCACAAAAGCTGCCTAGAAGTTTAAATACACTCATAACATAGGTTGGGATTGCCTGGGCAACGTCCTTTACTAGCACTTCCCTCCCTGACCATGAAAGGTATTTATCCATCCACCCTTAGAGTTTTTTTGCCACCCTATCTCGCAAAAGCATGGAACGACTTTTTTCTTGATCTCCCAATATGCGTGTGCAAACCCAAGTATCTATCATGATCCGCTACCTCGCTAACTTCCAGCTGTGTTGTCACTTCAATTCTTCTCATTTGGCGCACTCCTTTGCTGAACTGGTCCTCTTCTCCCTATTAATTTTTTGCTCTGAAGCAGCTTCATAGGTGGCCATAATCTCCTTAATAACCCCTACTTGTTCGACATTTGCCCTAGTGAATATGACATAATCATTTGCAAAAAGCAAGTGCGACACCTCCGGGACCGCTTAGCTCACTCTACGGCCGTGTAGAGCTCCTGAAATCACAGCAGAAGAAAGCTTACTAGAGAGGCCTTCAGCACATAATAAGAAATGGTAAGGCGAAATCGGATCCCCTTGGCGGATCCCTCTCGTTCGTTTGAGGAAGCCACAAGGTTCATCATTAATCACAAAAGATTGAGACACATTACGGACCCATCTCATTATAATGCTAATCCACCTCAACCCGAACCCCACTCTCTCCATGATTTTTTCCAAAAACACCCAATCCACCCTATCATAAGTCTTATTCATGTCAAGCTTAATAGCCACATGGCCATTATGACAAGAATCACAATGCATAGAGTGATAAATCTCAAAAGCTGTGATAATGTTGTCACTAATTAATCTACCCAGAGGGAAAGTACTTTGATTTCATAAATAATAGAAGGGAGAATATGTTTGAGTCTATTTGCTAGAAACTTAGTAGCTATCTTAAACACCTCGTTACACAAGCTAATAGGACAGTACTCAGAAATCTTAGTGGCTTCTTGTTTTTTCGGAATCAAAACAACATTAGCACGATTCAATTCAGCACGGAAGTCATTACCATTACGAATAGAGGGGACGAGTGAAAACGGACGAGCCAATGATGTGCCAAATTTTTTGATAAAAGTAGGCATTGATACCGTTAGGCCCAGGAGCTTTCTCGGGATGCATTTGTCGTAGAGCCTCATAGATCTTGGCTTCTTAAAAATCGCTCCATGTCACTCGGGCCTCTTGCTGCAAAAATGGATGAGAAGTTGTCCATGGTAATCCTTTCAAACTCATCTTCCTTATGTTGCACTACCCCGTTCTCATCTTCAAGACCGCTAATATAATTGACTCACCTTCTAGAATTTGCCTTTTCATAAAACCATGTTTGTGTTCTCATTCTCATATTTCATGAAATTTGCTTTCGATCTCTGCCACCACATTATCTCCTCTTTTCTTCTCCATCCCCAAACCTCCTGCATCAAATCACGCCTCCCTTTTACTGACCGCACCTTCTCCACTTTCCTAAGGACCTCCTTGATCTTAGATTGAATATGAACGATGTGAGAACTATTCCAATCCCTAAGAGTTGAATTCACATTTCTTCGCTGACCAAGAAAACCCACACCATTATTCTAGTTCGTGTATGGCACCATGACCCTCGTATCACCGCTTCACTCTCCTCGTCTTCACCCTACATATTCTCAAAGCGAAACCATTTTCTTTTCATTTTTTTGGGTGCCCTCCCACGCATATTGAGATCTAGCTGAAGTGGCAGATGAATTGATAGTTGTTCGCCAACATGGAAGACTTTCGCTAAAGAATAGCATGATGTCCACTCCGTGTTGGCCAAAAATCGATCAATCCTTTCTTCAATTTTAGTCTCCTATTCCACCAAGTGAACTCATATCATTTACAACCCATATCGCGAAGGTCAGAGGCATCCATTTTGCCTAGAAATAGTTCAAGAATTATCCGATCTTTCATCGTACCCCGTTGTTCTCACGATTATAGAAGATTTTAATATTGATATCGCCTCCTATTTTTCAGGGTCTGTTATCCGCAATGTACATATTTTTATTCAGTTCACAAATTTTCTTCTTGTTGTTGTGCTCAGGCTAACCGTAAACTCCTATGAACCTCCATTAACTGTTGTTATCATCAAACTTTACCTTGCATCGATATGGTGAACTGATTTCTACATCAACACAATACTCGTACCATTCATCCACAATAGAGCCACACCACCAGCTCGCCCCATGTTGTCTACACCTTCATACCTATAGGCACCTAACTCTTGAACAATATTTGTTAGCTCCACATTACTTCGTTTGGTTTCCGATAAGAAAACCAAATATGGCTTTAACCTTCGTAACAAGCTACGAAGGTCCTTGACTACCCGGGGTCGCCAAGTCCTCGGCAATTTAAACACAAGATACTCATTCGGCTGGGCGGTGCTGGTCGTTGCCAGCCACCTAGCCAGTCGTATTTTGAGTGTTGCTTTCTTTTGTTGTTGTGAACAAGTTACATATCTATTATCATGCCCTCTTTATCATTCTTTTCTGCTCCTTCCTATGTCCCATCCCCATCTTCAATTTCTTGTTGGTTTTCCCACTTTCCCCTTCACCACTTTTCCTTCCTATTACTAGCGTATCCTTTCCCCGCCTGATGTTGTGTTTTCCCCACTTTATACCCTGCCATCCCACCTGAGTGTTCTCCTTCTTTCACATCATTCAGCCTTTGATCAGACCCTTTTCCACTCTCAAACATTAGTCTTTTCTTTGCCTTGCCTTGTTCACGCAGCTCAAGTATCATCATGTTCTCATCATCTCGGTCAGAGTTTGTGCCCCTATTTTGACCCTTCTTTGGGGTGGCTCGCAGCCATTGTCCATATGGGTACTCCGCTTCTAGTATGTCATAATCAAAAAAAACACAATCCCTTGCTTGATGACTCAACTTCCCGCACAAGTAGCAGAAGTCGGGAAGTCTATCATAGCGAAAATAAATCCACTTTGGGATGCCACCAATGGTGATATATTTTCCTCTACAAAGAGGTTTTCCCGCATCCAGTTTCACCTTGACCCTAATTGTCTTTGCCCATCCCGATAGGCCCGATTCATCAAACTCTACAAATTCCCCGAGTTTATCCCCTATCCAACTCGCACCATTCCTATTTCTTTTTTCGAGGGGTAGGTTATAAACTTCTATCAAGAAATCAACAGTTTTAAACTCAATTTCGTTAGGTCGTTCTTTCCCTGTAATCTCCTGCACCAAAAGAATGTGCCCAATCAAAAGCCCATGGTCCATTCTCGAGGACCATTTTCTGTCTGTTGGAGAAAAAAACTGAAAGACAAAAGCATGATTTTCCAAATCTCTAACCATTAACCCCTTTTGAGGTCTCCATGCTTCCATCAGAACCATTCTTCGTCTTGACTTTCACAATGGATTTAGTCATCAATTTTCCATCAAGACAACTCATATCCTCACTTTGAACTTCATCTATATCCCATACTTCCTCTTCCTCTTCCTCTTCCTCGTCCTCCTCTGAAAGTCTCAAGTTGTTGCACGCCTCCTCAAGAGTCTCCATATTCCTGATTAAAGTTGTCCCAAGTTAAGAAGCAAACCCTAGCCGAAGATCTATTGTCTATAAACTCCTGCACCAAATCAAGACCCAGAAATGAAGCACAAAACAAAACAAAATTAAAAAAAGGGAGGAAACCCTAGTCCCAACACTCTCGTGTGATCACTAAAAAATAAATAAATAAATAAAAATAAAAAAGGGAATATTGAGGTATGAGAAAACTCGCACCCTAACCCTAACCTTAGAGAGAGTGTGTGTGTTAGAGGATCTATTTTTGACCTCAGGGTGTAATCTAGGTGGTCAACTCGCATTTTGTTAAGGATCACAGTATCTCCACGGTTCACAATTGCATGTCAAACTTTATATAGTTAGTCCTATTGTTTGTGTCACATAACCTAAGCAAGAAAATCTAACACTACAACTTCATCTCCATGGATGTAGAAATCTTCTCTAGAGAAGCCATCAAACCTTCTAAACCAACTCCAATCCATAGTAAGACTTATAAGTTGTCTTTTCTTGATAAACGCTAAGGTAGCAATAATGTCCCTCTCCTCTTCTTCTGCCAAACACCTGAAACATCCCTCCCCCTAGATGATGGTTGCAACATCTCGAAACAACTAAAGAGCTCGCTCTCTGAAGCCTTAACTCTTTACTACCCCTTGGCCGGAAAGGTCAAATACAACATTGCCATCGACTGCAACGATGATGGTGCCATGTTGATAAGCTCGCGTGGGGAACAAAGTTGCGGATTTCCTATCTCAACCTGACCCGTCATTGCCAAACTTGTTGTTTCTTGATGATCTACTATGGAAGAGCTCAACAGAGGGTAGCACTTTGGCTATCCAATTTAGCTACTTTAGCTGTGGAGGGCTCTCTATTGGGTTATGTTTTTCACACAAGATGGGTAACGTTTGTTCCTTCTTCAACTTCGTCAATGACTAGGCCACCCTGGCTCACATAGACCTAGTCATTAGCCCTTTGTTTAACGGATCTTCGATATTTCCTCCTGACGAAAAGTTTATCGTACCAGCTAAAGTGGCACAAACTATGAAGTCCAACTTAGTGACGAGAAGGTTTGTGTTTTCTTCTAACAAAATTTTGGAGCTCAAGGCTATGGCATCGAGCTTTAGTACCCTTCTCACGATCAACCCAACAACTCGTATTGAAGTTGTTAGCTCACTTCTTTATAATTAAAACATTTGTACAAGCAACAGAGAAAGTACATCAAACAACTGGTCGAAAAAATCGTACTTATTTGGACAAGCAATCAACATGTGACCCAGAACAGCCACACCACTACCAAATAATATCATGAGGAACTTTATTTGTCATTCCTCCATGGTGATTCACAGTGACAGTTCGGAGTACCATGATGAAACTTTAAGTTTTGGCAACATTGGTTGTCAAGATGAGGAACGAAGTAGGTGTACTAGATGACTTTGGTAGGAATAATCCTGAAGCAAAAGATTGGGTCTCAAAGCTTATGAGTATTTCAGGGCGTGCCAAGATTCGACAAGTACACGAAACTTGTTTGTGTACTAGTTGGTGTCGATTTCCGCTATACCGAATGGCATTTGGTTGGGGGAAGCCTAAGCGGGTTGGCACAGCAGATCATCATTGAATAATTTTGTTGGATGCTAGAGATGGAGTAGGGATCGAAGCATGGGTGAGCTTATTATAGACACCAATAGTACCAACAAGTTCATTTTTTGAGCTCATCCGACATGGCATGAATTACCGAACTTGCAGTCTGCGAAGTGCAGTCACACCGCGCATAGTCTTAAGCCCAAGAACACGTTATTGTAGCCTTTTAAACATTTCGACTGCTTCCTTGCCATTTTCTTTTCAGAGATCTCCTTGTTTTAGGCTCTATTTGGGTAGAGGGTTCATGTCTTTATTTAAGCAACTTAATAGTATTACAAAACCATTGGTCAATAAGAAACCATTTTCTCCAACATGGGATACTTTTTCCCACTCAAAAGAAGGGAAAATGATTCTTCCTTTAGGCTCATTTTGGTTGGGAAATTTTTCCAGGAAATTAATGTGGTGATACCTTCTTTTAAATCAATTATAAAGGTTCATGGAGTTCAAATTTTGTTTCGGTTTTGAAGTGAGAATATCATTCCCCGAACTAATCAAGTAATTAGAAATTTGGAACTACTTACAACTAGAAATCCTTGAGATAGTGAACAGAAGTTGAGACAAATAAACCTGGAACATAATACTGAAAACAAAAAAGCTTTGCGACAGGAAGTTGAGAGCTGAGACAAATAAATTGGAACATAAAGCAGCACATTTTATTAGCATGATCTCAAATAGTTATCATGAAGAAACAGGGGTAACTAACATATAAGTATGCACATTGATATCACATTGAGATTTTAGCTAAAGTGACTGCCTATGACCTGTTAGGCCTTTATCCTGTGCTTATCAATCAGACATGAGGTAGGAGCTGAGATGCTGTTATGCTGTTTACAGTTGTTGAAACATTGATGTAGTCCAAGGCTACTATTGTGTAGAAATCACATCTTTCGCTTCCGCCGAGGCTAGTGTACCTTGCGTCCACCTCTTGAGCATCTCTAGGGAAGCCTTTGGTTGGTCCATCGGAACCATGTGTCCAGCGTCATGTACCTGTTTTGAAGAAACAAGTTAACTGTGTCAAAAGCTCAGGAAAACCTATCCTTCAAGTTTTTCACTCTGCATCTTCAGGTTGTTACCCCTTTAAACCTCTAGATTATTAAAAATACGTTTTCCGCTAAACTCAAACTGTCAGAAGCATGCTGCCTGTGTTGTGAATTACTTCCCATGTTGTTACAACAACTTAGAGTCGAGGATTTGACATGTTTTGACCAATACGGTTCTAGGAATCATCATTCGTATGCTTGGCGTTACTTTAAACTCTCCCTTTCATAAGTTGAGTGGTCATGTATGCAAACAGAAGTGACGTCCCTCTACCCTCCGTAGGTGAGAGATTGGGATACTGCCATACTGGTTTATAATTTCATAAAAAAATTGACAGCAAAACTTATGACTTCGACAACTACTCCGGACGGAAGGTGTAAAATTGGTACAAATACATATTCTTTTTTTTCCTTTTGAACTAATGTAGCCATTTTTCTGAGTGTCTAGTCGTTTCCAAAAGTTTCCTTATCCTACAGTCGTTTTCAGAAGCATTCATCTGTTTTCCCGTTCCCACTCCCAAGCAACACAATCCAAAGTTACTCGAATGAAAATAATGCGAGAGGAAAAGAATTAAGACCTTTAGAAAAGCAAGGGGACCATGGCTTTTCAGCTGCCCAGCTTCCGAGCCGTCCACCAGAAACGACACAGTAGGAGCTGCTGTGAAGTCTTTCTGTCCTGACCATTCCATTGCGTGCACCCACCTCGAATTCCCTGCCACAATACAGAATTCACCATTAAGAAAGGCAGAAGAACAAAGTAACAAAACAAAATGTGGCCTGGGTCATACTAGAATTGGATTATCAAACCTACCAAGCCAGTTACAGATCAGATCGTATTCTCCAGCATAAACCAGCAACTTGATCCCGTCCTCCAGCAGTGTTGGGATACCAGCTTCAAGATTTCTCATCCAGTCCATCTGCATAGCCTCATAAACTTCTGTGCTGCATGAAACAAAGTCAATGTCCCCAACACCTAGAGCTTCTCTGACAGGTTTCTGGTGCAGAAATGTCTCCATGTTGGAGAAATCATAGCACAGGTCGGTATCACACTTCTTCCTGACATCGTAGTACTGCAACATGGAAGATAAATCATTAACACTCGTCTTTATATTTTTTATGCATAATGGTTTTTTGCACTTTTTACTCTCCTAAAACACAGTGCTGCTTACGTTCAAGTCTCCTGCCGACTCCATGATCTTGTTGAAGATGTTGGTACAGGCAAAGTATGCGGTCAAGCAAGAGTCTTTACCTTCAGCACCTGAATTGCCAATGACAAGTAGTATTCAACATGTGATCTCACATAAGAATGTGAGATGATGGTTATTAAACCTAATGGAAAGTGGATACATGGGCAAGATTGTTACCACATTGCTTGATTGCCTGTTCACAAGCCGGGATCATATTTGTGATGCTTTTGTAGTCTGATTGTTTGATTATCCCATGATCCAAAGCGTAATCCGGATAAGCTTGGTACTGGATTGCAGGGTTTGTGAGGCCATTACCGATGGCAAATCCCTTGAGATTGATGTGAAGTCCCTCTTTGGCTTTGTTACCTTGGTGAACTCTAGCAGCAAAAGCAGGGATGTAATGCCCAGCATAGGACTCTCCAGTGATGAAGAAGTCATTCCCTGCATATTGAGGATGTGCCTTGAAGAAAGCCTAACAATGATCCACAAAAACATTTGTTTTAGTATCTTTGCAACGAATAAGATGTTTTTGCTTCATCTTGCTTGACATCAAAAAGAGACGCAACAAACTTGAAAAAAGCAATCATACCTGCAAGAAGTCGTACAAGTCATTGCTAACACCATTTTCATCATGGCGGATATCGCCATCATCAGAAGTATAGCTGAAGCCAGTTCCAACGGGCTGATCAACATAGATGAGGTTGGAGGCCTACAATTCATAGGAGAAGCTTGTATCAAATGCTCACGACTTACCAAATTTAAGACTATTCTTTCCGGGTAAGGTGTGAAAGGCCCAACCTAAGGTCAACATAGCATTCACTGGTGGGTTGATTTCTCTAAAGATGTAAGAGAAATGAAACGCTTTATAGAACTTGATTGATGTTGATACTGTGCTAAAACGTCACATGATTAGTATTTACAATAGTTTTCCGTAAGACTCTGAAATCCCGAACGCTAAGACCTGCCTGATATAGGATTATACCATATGACGTTCTGCTCAAAGATGTAGGATGATCTTCACAGAAGTAATTTGATTAAGAAAACTTTAGTGATGCATTCATGTAAATACCTTGTCCCATCCGAAATCATTCCAAACAAGAGACATGTTGTTGGCAATTTGGAAGGGGCCATTCTCATAGAAAAGAGCTAGCTCACTACTGCAACCTGGCCCTCCTGTCAGCCATATCACCACAGGGTCCTTCTGGCTGTTCCTTGACTCGAAGAAGAAGTAGAACATCCTGCACGTAAACTCGGATTACTACGTGCGAGTGGTACAGTTAACAATGCTGTATCGGGCGGGTGAGAGAGCAAATACTTCGGATATATGCATGGATTTAAATGTAAGTGGACATCAGACTTGTTGAATTCTTGTGTAAAGTTATGTATCAGATTCAAATTGAATTATGCTATGAGCTGCATTTTGCTACTAAATGATTTCCCTTCGTTGTGTAATCCATCTTTGTGCGCGATGTGGTGTATGAGGAGTCTTCTATTGATGATATGGATGTTTTGAGCCTTGGCTTTCATATCTTGACACTAATTTGTGTGCATAAGACAACGTCTTATAAGTATTGAGTTTCGACTCATATTGTGTTCAAGTTACGACTCCCTTGGTGTACCAACCTCTACAATTCTACTCTTTTTACAATTGAATGCCACAAACTATTAATTGTTTTCTTTTCGAAATATCCAAGAATATAGAAATTAATTTCTTCCCGTATAGTTACATTTTATTCTAATTAGACGTAAATTACATTCTTAATGTATATATGTGTTGTAACTCCACAATGCTGTGTAAGCTACTAAGCTGCAATGCTCCGTTCTCAATTTCTCATTACCAAGTTGTTGAATTAGGTTCATCATGTATACATATACGATTTTTCTTTTTTCCCTCCCCTAGAGTAGTCATCAAAATACATCTTGACGAAATTTCTAAGCAATGTTTTGTGTACAAGTACAAGCTCGTAAAGTCTTAATCTTCACCAACTTATCTAGCCAATTTATTTTTCTATTCGTATGTCTATTCCTTTTCTTTAACATAGATAAAAATGAACAAAATAAGCTTCAAATCAAAATCTTGGAGGTAAAATCTACTCCCTCT
>ONZA01011701.1:16790-28945 GCA_900322205.1 Kewa caespitosa | reverse complement strand
CCTCAATAACGATTACTGACTCGGTCGGATCATATTACTGTTGCGAATACAAACTAATGAAGACCAGTTATCCTCAGTTCAAGAAAATGATTTTTTATCTTATTTTGAAATTAATGAAAAAAAGCATTTTTTTTTTTTAAACTTGGGATTTTTGATTGCTTTGTTATTTCACAAACTTTTGAAACACACAATAATTTTCAAAAATTAAATTTTGTACACATTTACTATATTTATGTTTAACACTTGTACAATTTAAATAATTTTGTCAACAATGACACATTTTTACACTTTGTACATTTACATACACTCTTACACACTTGATAAGCTTATTACACCATATTATGCATTTATACTTTTTATTTACATTACACTAGTACTCCACACATCCTTACATGTAGTGCACCACACCTTATACCTTTACACTTTTGTATGTATATCCTCCACTAGTGTACATATACACTTCATGTAATACACCCCACCCATCTACTTCATCCATCTATAAATATCCCTCAAAAAGATGAGTAGAAGCCCTTTTTTTTCCTCTCTTCTCCCACTACTACTACTACTTACTACTACTACTACTACTACTACTACTACTACTTACTACTTCTACTACTACTACTTACACTTGGTATTTTCAAACTCATAGTTAGAGGGTTTAACTCTTAATTATAAAAAGATGAAAGTGTTTTAAAACTAAATTTCTTCCTCAAATTGTTTCTCTTTTCATTCTAACCAACTGAGCTTAAGGGTAATTAGTGAATAATTAACTCACTCCTTCAACTCCAAAAGTGGATCATCCAAATGAGAAACTACAAGGGTAAGAACATCTAATCAAAGTTCAATTTTCTATCTTACTAACTTCATTTGCCTTTTTATGGCCATTTGATCTTTTTTTTTTAACCTTTGGGCGCAGTTGGGTGCCCCCTGCTACTTGCGGGAGGAATCTTTTTTTCTTTTTTTTTGACCTTTGGCCATTTTTTTGACCCCACCAACCATTGTGAGTAACTTGAGGGATGAGTGCTTAAGTTGGTGATTTTGTGATTAGTGTAAATGTGACATTTTCCACTTTATCTTAACTAAAATCAATAAAAAAAAAAAAAGAACAAAAACCGTGCTTGTGTACTTGGACAATCAATAAATGACTCTCGGGAGACAAGTTTATCTTTTAAATTTTTGTACAGTTTGACACTTTGTCAATAAAAACTCAATATCTCATTCGTTTGAAGTCAAATTGAAGTGATTTAAAATTTTACTGGAAGCTAACTCAAAGGGCTCCATTTTGACACCAAGAACGCATGATTTTGACATCTGTATTGTCCTAAATATCCCTTTGTAGTTGGGTTAAATTTCGGTAATGATTTGTACACAACCTACAGTAATGGCTATATTTCTCTTAATCGGTTAGGATTTTGGATTTCCATCCTTAACAAGAAATGAGGTAGACATCTAGAGATATCAAAAGGCACCTATGACCTACCACATCTATAAACTCCTAGCAGTTTAGGAAAGGTAACTTTTTCGAATTCACCTAGCGAATTGCCCATGGACTTGACTTAGCATTTTACCATTAATTCAAAACAAAAATGTGTTAGGCCACCAAAAATAACTTGTGCAATTTTTCTGGGTATCCCTACGGTTCATTAGCACAATAAAAAAAAATGTCTTTTTAATTTTGATTAACCAAAAAATCATAAAAAATGTTTAGTAACCCACTGTTCAGTCTAACGATTAACGTGTAAATGGTCTAAAAGCGAGATCGGTTTGAGTCTACTTGACCCATTCTTTTTTATGTCCATGTGGAAGACTCAAAAAGCAACCATTGGACTTTGGAATTGGCCCATTTTGAAATTTAACCAATATACAATAATATTTCCAAGTTGGGTCTGACCCATTGTTCCGCCCAGTTAAGCTGTAGACTTTGAGGATGTTTAGTAAACAACAAGTCTTGTGTAGACTTGGTCTACCGTAGACTAAGGTGACTCTCAAGCTTTGTAAATGTGACTACCCGATGACTTTCTCTTTTGAATATGACTCTATTTGGTCTGTCCAATAGACGTCTACAAGAGAATTGGCATTTAGTAAATTCATTTTAAGTTCAAAAATCACAAAACTTTTCAGTATAGTCCTTCAACAAGTGTAATAGAACCCACATTGTTTTTGTAATTGTTAGAGTCCATTTGACCAGTTTTGCAGAATCGAAGTGTTAAATGGTCAATAATCAATCGTTACTCGAAATTGCCCCCAACTTCAAATGATGCCCCGGAGGCCTCCATGCCCCGTCATGATTTCATCCACGCCCTGAGCGAACTTTTGGTGACTCCGTGGAAAGAAGACCGACTTCAAGCGAGTATTTTTCATTATTAGAGCACATGTCCTATTTTTAGACTATTTTACGCCAATTTTCCTCTTTTTAGGAGTTTGTAGAATTTTGACCATGTAAAAATTGTCTCCCGAGACCATCTAGTAAAATTGTGTTTATCGCTTTCCTTGTATGCTTGGCATCACTTGTAAATATAACGCGACTATTATAATAAAATAAACCCAATTGACAATTTTCAAATGTATTCAAAATATTATTCAATATTGACATATTAGGTCCACTCATATCAGTTTGGGTCATGTTGAGACCGCTTGCCCCATTATTGAATCCTAAATCATCTCTAAACAAGATAACTCCTAAGCAGATATGCCCATAATGGAACTATTTAACTCCAAGCTTAAACTGATATGGTTTGGCCCAATATTTGGCCCCAAGGATTATGGTTGACTTGGTCACCCCTCTTTGTCTATCTTGAATTGAATGGCCATTAGTCCAGGTTAATCAAGGATCGAATATCAGTTGTTAATTATCATCGGTTTCACACTTGCATGCTTGTTTAGATTTAGGACCGGCATGTCCTTTTGATGTATGACATAACCCCGTGCCAAATTCAAGGTTAGAATCGAATATTCGCTTGTACACGATCATGGGTACTCCACCCACCTCCACATCAAACTTTATCCTCCATTATCTTCAACGGAGTATAGACTCCCGCCTTATGGAGTACCTAATGATTGAATACAAATGAATGTTTGATCGTCCCCTCTTATTTGGCTCGAGGCCATTACGGGACACCCTTTCACTTTATCTACGGAGCCACTCTCCATCCCATTAAACCTACCATATCCATCAATTCCACATATCCAAATATAACCCCTTCAATCCCTGAGAGTTTATTTCCTCCCTTGAAACGGTAATATTCGAGAATCAAATGCTTATGCGCTTGAACCAAGTTGGGGTCAATCCACCCATCTCAGTTGACTTTTTGGGATACTTTGGTCTTACCCCGACTAGTCCCAGGAATACGTTGGTCGTACTCCAATTAGTTCCATTTCCTGATTGATATGACTCTTGGAACGAGTCATATGTGTTTACCTCTTGGCTATTACCCTTTTGAGTAGGAACTGGCTCACCCATCCTTAACTGCTCCCACCGAGTTGCTCCATGGACCCGTTGAATAGGTCCCCCATACAGAACTACGTTAGGGCTTTAATTCATAAATGGATTCAAGACCCATGATGAGTGGTACCTAGCGTTGTACTACTGTATCCAAGCCCGCCATACACCGAAAGACATGTCGATCCAACGGTCTATTTTGTACATTCATATGCTAACTTCCAACGTGTATATTCGTGTGCTTGTTTTCCATTCTTGTACATTTGTTGCTAATTGTATAATCGGTCTCCTTTCAATCACTCTGGGTATAATCATGATCATCATCCAAACTCACTCAAATTTAGGGACAATGACGTATTAGTAGGTGCCCGTCGCATGACGGATAGGAAAACAGGTCCACCTCAGATGTCCGCACCCTATAACTTAAACCCCGAACCTATGTCATCTGGTAGCCAGACCTTTGCCTTATCCTTCACAGGGTCACTATGGTTTTGCGATGATTTTCCTTCAAACCTAGTTGGGGTTTCCCCAAGAGACCCTACGTTCCTGTTTGGATTATAGCAAGTTGGAGACTCCAAACCTAACTTCACATGCTCTCGGGCCTCCGTGTAGGAGGGAGCCCTGGTTCTCTTTTGCGGGAATTTATGCACAAACCAATTTCCCCGGTCTCACATCCAACTCATCCCTAATAATTTTGCGTAAGAACTTTTGTAGAGCATCACGACTTTGCATTAAGCTATGCCAAACTAGCTAGGATTGAATCCTCACTTTCTTAGTAGGCATGGAGTTGGGTTTGATAATTCATCTCCATCCTTGTTTGCAACCGCAGCGATATTGAACTTTCAAAATCATAGAAGCCCAATCCTGCACGCACATTTTCTTCTAACTCAGCCAATCCCACATCTGAATACAACTTTCGCTCCTTGTCTTTTTGGCCTCACCAGAAATTGCTAATGCTAAATCAAATGTCTGAGCATGAGGATGATGAAGCAAGAAACATGAAATAACACTACATTCTACTCTAATACATACCGTTAATATTTTCTTTGTGTTACTTAGCAGTCTTCTCACTCTGTTACAGTTTTGGCGTTTGTGGTTGGATGTAGTTGCTTTGTGGCTATAAATTTCTCCCTTTCAGGGTCTTCCCCACTGGCCAACCATCCGGTAAATTTCTCACATATGTTAAATTAGTTAGTACTCTATCAGCTAATTTATATGCATTTGTTTTCTAATAGGAACTAAAGGACAAAATTATAATCTATACTTTTTCTGTTTCATTATATATACAACTGTTAGGCTTATCGTTTACCAATAATAGTCACATGGTATCAAGAGCCAATAGAATCTTTTAACCTAATTTTTTTTATTTCCTCCCAAGCTTTTATACAAACCCTAGTCTACCATGTTCATGGCCGCCCATCCCGACTCTATGTCATCATCGGCGGCCATTGGCCTCCCTTTCTCTGCCAGCGTGATGGTTACATCGGCTCCCCAACCCACTACTCCTCTTAGGAAAACCCCTGGGGCGGCATCCTCACTGTTTTCCTCCACGCGTGCCCCACCCGGTTTCACCCAATATGGGTTGTCTCCCACAACTGCGTCTGCTTCCTCCAGCAACCGGCGCCCTTGTCATGGCCCTGTGCCATCGTTCTCGCGTCCTCTTCTCTGGCATTTGCCTTCCCCTGCGTGTAGTAGGAGTGGGTGTTCCACTCTCTTCTTATTTATCAACAAGCTTCGAACCCGTCCCGTTTCAACATGGGTCACCAACACCGCAACACTTCTACCCGTCACATTCATCTCATCTCGATTTGATTGTTGGTCAGTTTGGTAATCTTGGGATTGGTAGTGGGTATGTTCTTCCCTTGTAATCACATATTCCCCCTACGAACATATTCTCACAATGTTCGTAACTACGTTACTACCGTCCTTGATGATTTCATGTCGTCGCGTACTCAAGTCACTACAATCTTGGTGACTCATCCACTATCAGGTTTTTTTAATGGGTCACTCAAGCATCCGCCTACTCATACTCTCGACGATCGTGGTGTAAGAGTTCCTAATCCGGCATATTGTACGTTGTTGAGGTATGATCAATGCATTCAGTCATGGTTATCTACTACGTTCTCTAAGGAGCTACTTACCGAGATGTATATTGTTGTTCACCCCCATGAGATTTGATCTAATTTATGTGATCGTTTCAATACTGCTGGACTTGCTCGTGCCATGGAAACTCTTTTCCTAACACTCAACAAGAAAACGGAGTTGGAGATCGAAACATCGACATATAGTCGAAATGGCGTGCACAATGCTCATTGAAGCCTCCTTAACGGATGATTCTTGGGTAGATATCTTTTACACCGTTGTCTAAACAATTAATCGACTTCCCACATCCATTATTGGTTGGATTTCTCCTTTTAAAAAGTTGTTTAGTAGGTCTCCCGAGTACAAAGTTTTAGAGGTTTTTGTTGTAAGTGGTTTCCCATCTTTCCGGCACCTCGTCCAATAAACTTTCACCACGATCTAAATAATGTGTTTTCTTGGGATATGCGGCTAACTATAAGGGGTACAAGGGTTTCGATCCAATATTGGATTGCATTTACATCAGTCGCAACATTCGCTTTCATGAAAGTGTGTTTCCAGATCCCGTGTTGCTTCTATCTCGATCTCGATCTCGATCTTCCTCTAACGTGAATCATAACTTTCTCCCCTACCCTGAGTCCATGGCATACAAAACCTACGTGGTCCTCACTACAATAAAAATTAGTGTCGGACTAATCCATCACTAATTCAGACTCATCCGACGCTAAACATGTTTAGCGTTCGAATTAGCGACGGATTAGTCCGTCACTAAAAGGTTGGACACAAATTTAATTAGCGGCCAAAATAGAGAAATTTGTCGCTAATTAGCGACCCAACTTCAATCAGTCGCTGATGGTTGTTGCGTCCGAGTGCGTAATACGTCCCTATAATTAGCTACCTAATTTTGAATTCGGTAGCTAAATCTTGCGACTCGTAACTAAAAAAAAAAAAATCAAAAATAGGCATGCACTTTAGCAGAGCCCATCACATGAATGTACCTAAGAGGAATCGAACACACGACATGCTGCACAAGAGGAAGGATAGCATACCACCACGCCATGTAAATGAATTGTTGTCTACTTTGAACATAATAAATTTAAATTATCCACAAGCTCATAATTTAATGATGAAAAACATAAAATCTTACTCGAACACTTAGCGATGGAAAGCTTATTCGGTCGCCAATTAGATACTGAAGAAAAAATTTGGTCGCTAAGTAGCAACCGAAAAAAAATTCGGTAGTTAATTAACTACCGAAATTCCAGCAGCTAATTAGCTACCGAAAAAAGTTTGGTCGCTAATTCTCAACGGATAAAAAAATAATAGTCACTAAACAATTCTTGATGATAAATTTTTATTTTGGTCGCTCAATTCCAATGCAATTGTAGTGCCTCCCCAGTGATCATACCACTAGTGTGCCCGACGAACCGTTCCATGCACCCATGTTCCTTTGCCTCTTCTGTACCAAGGAACTGTTCTTTGCAACCAGCATGTTCCTTTGACTATTCTATCCTAAGGAGTTGTTCCTTGCAACAAGAACACTTCCCCTAGTCTGTCCAAGGGAACCGTTCCCTGCACCCTGCACACTTCACCAAGTCTTCACCAAGTCTGTCCCAAGGAACCGTTCCATGCACAACTTCCCACACTCCAACAATCAACTTTGATTCTTCCTTCCTGAGGTCCCCGACTCCGTCTCCACATCAAATCTCGTCTTCATAGACCCCCATGGCCTCCCCTGGTGTGTCCACCATGTCTAGTGACCATACCTCGCCTTTGTTGACCCCCAAACTCACAATTGTCAATGCTCACCCCATGCAAACTAGATCTAAGTCTGGTATTGTAAAACCCTATCTTATCTTGTCCTTGGCTCCTCACTCTAGATTTAGTGATGCCAACAAGGACCGCACATGGCGTGCTGCCATGACGGATGAATACAATGCCATGATTTTATTGCCACTTGGGATCTTGTATCATTTAATCCAAATTTGGTCTCTAATATGTGGATTTACAAATATAAATACAAATTCGATGGAACCGTGAAGCGTCCCAAAGCACGTTTGGTTGCTTGTCGAACGAACCAGCATGAAGGTATTGATTACCATGAGACATTTAACCCCTTCGTCGAGCCTCCTACTATAAGACTTGTCTTATTTTAAGCCATCACATACGGTTAGAATATCCGTTAGCTAGATGTTAAAATGCCTTCATTTATGGTAAACTTATTGAGGAAGTTTACATGCGTCAACCTATTGGCTTTGTCCATCTTGACTACCCCAAACACATTTGTAAGCTAAAGAAAGCCTTGTATGGTCTGAAACAAGCACCCCGTGCTTAGGGTCACCGTGTTACTTACGGAGAAGCTAACTCCTTTACCTAGGGTCCACAAATTGCAATTAAATTGAAAGTTGGAATTATATGGCACAATATTGAAAGTTGGAATTATTCTGTGCAACTCAGGTAAAGTTCGAATTATTTCCAACAAATTTTCCTATGATTTAAAACAAGTTCAGAAAATATAAGCTCACATACTTAATTGAAAAGAGCAAAGAGTTGAATTCTGAAACTTAATTTAGTTAAACTAATATCAGTGTTATTAAGTTGGAGATAACGCATCATAAACCTACCTATGTAATATTCTATGATATGAATCGTAACAATATAAGTGTAGCTTCTTCTCGTATTTTCATTTATAATTGCACTCGATATGTATAATTGTACAAATCACTATGCATCGCATAGGAAACAACCTAGTTACTAGTACTAAGTACTAACTAGTGACCACTAAGTTTAAGGACTATTTTACGATGATACAACAAGGACATACCATACGCTACATAATGTATTTTTTTTTTTTTAGATTTTTCTATATGGTGCCCCTGTGGTTTGGACAATTTTATATGGTATCTTTCTCAAACGAACTTTACTCATGGTACCCCTTAAGTATGTTGTAATTGAGCTATGTAACCTATGTACCTATTAAACGTCACATTTTAGTGTTTTTCAGTTATGTTCTCATGTCAAATGGATGAAATTGCCCCTTACCACTCCCAAACCCCTATTTCCATCCATTTTTCACCCGATTTGATCCTTTTTCATTCATTCTTTTACGTCTGCCACAAAGACTTCATTCGTCCTCTAGGACGGAACCGACGTAATATATACGTTTTAAGCGACGTAATACAATTTTGTGGTAGTGATATTCAACTAAGTTCGGACCCTCCTTGAAGTTTGTATCTATGTCTCTAATAAAGTCTCATATTTGTCAATTCATTGTCACTTTACACACACACATACACACACAAGAGTGGAGGACATCGAGAAGGAGATAAAGGAAGAACAAAAATGAAGATAACCAGAGATAGGGGTTTGGATGAGATACAAAGAAGGTGGAGGAAGATTAGAGATAAAGAAACGAAGGGAATATCAAAGAGGGAATGGAAAATGAGGAAAAATCGAATAAGGTGGAAGATGGACGGAAATAGGGGATTTAAAAGTGGTAAGGGTCAATTTCATCCACTTGACATGAAACATAACAGAAAAAACTAAACTGTGATGTTTTATGGGTACTTAGGTTACATAATTCAATTGCAACATACTTAAAGAGTACCATATATAAAATCTATTTAAGAAATGTATCATGTAAATCCCCTTTTTATCTTTTTTTTTTTACATACACTTGGTGTATAGCGTGCACAAAATTTAGGATGCATGATGCCAAGAATAGACTAAATATCATGAAATTTCAACATAAAATTCACCTCAAAAGTAGGTGAAGACAAATACAATACACCTAGACCTATCACGTATTAGTCATATCGAGGTCAGGTTAGGTCAGTTTGAGTACCAATTATTTGTAAGTCAAATCGCTTCTGAGTTTGAATTTAAAAAGTGCTCAACACCTGAGGCTCAGGTCAACCCAATCAATTAAACATGCCTTTCTGACTTTTTTTTGTGAATGTATTATATAAACTTTTTCTACTTGCGAAAAAGTTCATATGGACCTTGTCAAGATCCGCACGCAAGGCCAAACAATGAACTACTTGTCTGATTATGTCAAGTACTTCATGTGGGCCAATGTACTTTAGACAAACCTTTCTTTCTTTCCGAACCTCATCACACCTCGAGTTGGTGAAACTCTTAGCATTAGCAACACTTTCTCACCAATTTTGAACTCCTCATATCATCTCTCTTGATTCACATAGGCTTTTTGTCGATCTTGGGCAGCCTCCATTTCATCTTGAATTTGTCAGACTCGGTCAATTGTTTGTGTAATATCCTGTGTATATTAATGTTTATATAATTTTTCTTTTTTGTAAAAACAGAGTTAAAATGTATAATGTTATTTACATAATTTCAAATATTAGCTACAACAAAACTTCTTTTTTTCTTTTTTTATTGAGGAACAACCTTGGAGGGATAATTCATTTCAATAAAAGAGACATAATCGGTACAAGCCAAGTCTTCAACCTCCTCTAGCCGATCCTCAATCCAAAAACGATCACTAAACTCATAAGGTTGTAGCTTAGCCAAATAGTGGGCTACTTTATTTTCTGATCTACGAACATGAACAAAGGAAATAAAACCAAAATGAAAAGAAGCCGCAAAAATTTCTTCGATTACAAACCCAATCAGGATGATCTTCTTGTTGAGTTTTGTACTCAAGTCAAGGCTATCACTTTCCACCCTGAGCTTGCGGATGCGGTATCCAGTATCGAAGGCTAGATTTACACCGAGCAAGAGAGCCATTGCTTCGTGTAGTACCGATTCAATAGAGACGGGAGCCTATTTGACACCTACAACAACGTTATCCCCTACATGATCACGAATCACAACACACACACTCTATGTCCCCAATCCCCGAGCGCTACAGCGTCACAATTGAGCTTCCGTAAACCGAGGGAAGGGGGTTTCCACATATATTGCAGGGGATGTTTGACCGAGACAACTTTGTCGTTGGCATTTCTGTACGCCTCAGTGAAGCTCGTTGTACCTGAGAGAGAGTGAGTTGCCTTAACGTAGAAGCCATTAACAATGTTACAGCGTGAATTTCAAATCATCCAAGTAGTTGAAATGAATACTCGTACCACCTCATGTCTTTTACCTTCCAATACCCAATCAATCCACTCACGGGCCGTGACTCCCTTGGCAGACCACATCCTGATATCTCAGCCATTGTCAAGCCACTATAGGGTTCTATGTAAAACATGGTCCAATCTTGAATTGTGAAACACACAGAACAAGATCGAATGCATGAACTCAAGATCACGTATATTTACCTCTTAATGTGTGCCTTTCAAGTATGCTTCAAATCATGAGGCCTTTGGCTTCCTTTAGTACATTCTCCTAGAGATTAAGACCAGCAATGAGAGCCCCAAGTGTTTCTCCTCCGATGGTATCCACACGAATCATTATGATAGCTAGATCATTATTGACGATAAATCCATTTTCTCTTCTCTCTTTGGTTCGGCCTTAAGGGCAAACTTTAGGAAGCCTTTTGCTGATTTTTGGTTCTCTCTAAGAGTTTCATTGACTCAGTGAAATAGTTCTTTACACTGATCAAGAGAAGTCTTTTGATGTTGTTTGGTTCTCCCTAGGAGTGTCCTTGACTTAGTAGAATAGTTCTTCAAACTGATCAAGAGAAGCCTGGAGATGCAAGAGTATGAATAGCACTATATATAGAGCTAATCATTAAACTAGGCCTCTTGACCGGCCACTATAGGCATGTGTCTTACACGGGCCTAGTGCCCCAAGACCTCTTCAAGTCAGCCAAGGCAAGGCCAAGAATGTGAATAGGCATGTGGTCAAATGCTCCTAGTGCTAAGGCTCAACATATTATTGAGAAGAGAGTGATATTCAAGTGGTAGGGAGCACACTTTCTAACCTAAAGGTTGGAGGCTCGACTTTCAGCACGATTTTAGTGCTTCCCTTCAAAGGAAAAAAATAATGAAGCACCTGACTAAATGTGTTTTCAATATAAATATGTTTGATTTACCAAATATTGTCCCAAATTTTAAAGCCCATACACTACATGCTGAATTAGTAAATAAGAAATATTTTCTCCATCTCCAAAAGAGTGTCTCATTCTTTTTGGACACGTAGATTTAGAAAAGTGAGATGTGTGGTTCACATGCACTCTCACAGTTTGCTTTAAATATCATCCACAAAAAAGTTTCTATAAAAAGAAATGAGATATTCTTTGGGGGATTGTCTAAAATGGAAAAATGAGGCACTCTTTGGGAGACGGAAGGAGTATGCAAAAGTCAAAAAGAATCAACACAGGGTCAATCTGGGAATAGTGGGATATAAGTAAAGCTTGGCCCACATTCGCTCCCATATGAGCGGATATAAGAGTTATCATCCAAATTGGCACCTAAAGTTTGATATTGTTTTGATTTTAGTGACTAGAGTTTTATTTTATTTTATTTTTTTGGTGAGTTTGGGACGGAAAACTTGAAAACCTAACTGACGGAAACAATCCATTCAAAACCACTTCCAAAATTTTCCCCACCAAAAAGAAATCATTTTTAAAATTTTTAGAAAATAAAGGAAAATATGAAAGTATTATAAAAAGAAAAAGAAAAGAAAAGAAGCATATGCAAGTCATAATACAATTGACCTCGTAAGCTAAAGTAGAAAA
>ONZA01011686.1:49631-63433 GCA_900322205.1 Kewa caespitosa | reverse complement strand
ACATCGATGTGGGGTAAGGGAAAATCGTCCTTGGGACAAGCTTTGTTCAGATCTCGAAAGTCGACACACATTCTTACTCGTCCATCTTTCTTCGGGACAGGTACAATGTTGGCTACTCATTGGGGGTAAATGGCCACTACAATAAATCCTGCGTCAAGTTGCTTTTCTACCTCTTCCTTAATCTTTAGGGCCCACTCAGGTTTCATCCTTCTAAGTTTTTGCCTAACAGGTTTTGCATTAGGGAAAAGTGGGATTTTATGCTCGGCGATGGATCGATCAATTCCCGGCATGTCCTTATAGGACCATGTAAAAACATATATAAATTCTTTTAAGAGGCTGATTAGGTCGGATCTTTCATTTGGAGTTAGAGTTAGACCAATTTTAATCTCTTGAGGTTTCGTTAATTTCCTTTAAGAGGCTGATTAGGTCGGATCATTCATTTTATTGATATTGTCAAAGAGTACATCAATGGAAGGATCATACACTTTGGGAATGGGGGAGCCTGGCTTTCTGATCCTCTCGGGAGGAAAGTGTCCTACACTAGCATCAGAATCGGAATCGCTAGAGCTACTAGAATGTGAGTCGCTTGACTCGAACATTGGTCCTTCTCCTATGGTGATGTTAAACTTGCGCCTGTCGGAAGCTGTCCATTTGCAGGTGCGGCGCCATCCTTCGATTATCTCGGTGGTGGGCGTGATTAGCTCGGAGGGATCAAACTCTTGGTTCTGGATGGCCTGAACTACATCGTCATCTTCTCGTGCCGGGATCTTTTCTTGCCCGAAAAGGAGACTGAATGCATTATGAGGTAAGGGATGAGCCCAATCATGTGAGGGTTGGTCCTGAAGCTTTGGGATTTCATTTTCGAGAAGGTTGCGATCCTCGAATATTCCAAATCCTGGGATTAATGGGCCTTCTTCTTTGAGGTAATGTGGTTCGGGAATTTCGTTGTAAGGGAAATTATCGCCTGCCCGAACAAATTGCCCGTTCAGAGTGTGGGGATAAATGAGTTTAGGGCTATCGAAGGGAATGCCTTCTCGTATGGCCCTCTTTTGTCTTGCCTCCCTCGACATTGATTCTTTGATTTTGCGAATAGAGGTAGCGTAGCCTAGGCCGAACGTGCAATTCGTGGATTGTGCCGATCGAAAAGAACTCGGGCCTTAGGCGTGCTTTCGTAAACCCATCCCGGGCATGTAGCCCTATTTCCGAAGGATGGAATTGACATTGAGGTTGGAATGAGGATCAAAGTCGAATGGAACTTGTTCGTCCTCAATAGCGTTTATTTCAAGGTTGAAGCCCCGAAGTCCTCGTCTTCTTCACCATGGTCTATTTTTAAGACGTGAGTCTTGGATGAGGAACCTTCATTTGGTCGGCCTAGATCACGAGGACTTTCCCCTCTACAACCATTTTTACTTTCTGGTGAAGGGTGGATGGGACAACATTGATGCTATGTAACCAAGGTTGTCCTAGAAGCAGGTTGAAGGTGGATGGTATATCGATCACGGAAAAGGTGACTCGTTTTTCTATGACACCAGCAGTAACATGGATGTTGATGGTGCTGAACACGCTTCTCCTAGAGTTATCGTAGGCATAAGGAACCAAGGTAAGTTCCAAAAGTATTAGTCAAGTTTGTGAGATGTGTCCAGAAAACTTGTTTTTGATGAGGTTGGGCTGGTCCATAAATATCTGAGATAATACTTTCTTTTAACTTCTGCCTATCTAGAACTTGTAAGGAAACGATTCTGTTGTCACAGTAAATAGAGAGTACATCTAAAGAAGTCGTGTTCCATAGGGCCCGTATACCTCCCGAGTGCCCCGTAGTGTTAATAATATGAAATGTATGGAATCCTAACGAAGCCGCAATTTTCTTTGAGTTTTTAGGTGAAGTTTTCATTTCAATTACGAAAAGAATATCCAGATTAAATTTTCATTTTAGGAATTGTAACTCTCCTTTGGCAGTTGGCTTTTTAGCCCCAAAAATTTTTCAACTAATGATTTTCATATTTTAATAACTAAATGAGAAATTGTACTCCAATCCACTTTCTGATTTGAAAGGAGCGAAAAGACGCAGGGGAAAGTCCATGTAAACTGAGAAGTACCAGAATTTAAGTTATAGACAAGAGGATAAATAGTGATCTTATCCAATGAGTAATGAAAGAGAAAGCTTGTACTATTGAGGGATAGTAAGTACGAGCGAAAGTACACATGGTATGAAGTGATCCTCATTGAGAACCGACTAGCCATGAAGCTAAACATTGGAAAGGCAATATGTCCTTGAGATCTAGTCATCCTCCAACATTGATTTGGAGCGTTTCCTAAAAGAAATTCGATCGTCTAATAGGATATGAGGAGAACACATCTTCGCTGAGCAGCCATTAATAGAAGTTTCATTCGTAGGGAGACACTGAAGTAACTTGTAAGAATTTATGAGTCTTCTACAGTTAGTGAAATAATAAGCAACTGTAAGGATTAATTGCAGATAGGGAAATGAAAAAGAAGCACTTGGGCTTCAGTCAAAGAGAATATGGGTTCCAAATCCCCATATCTCGGCCGATAATAATTACCCCTTATAGGAGTATTATTATTATACCATAATTTAAAGGGAACATCATGCTTGACCATAACAGAAGGAACGAAACTTTGTTTAGGTAGGCTAGTGCAAGTACAACATCCCATCACATTTGCCAAAACAAAACAATTACAAACCACGGTAACATTGGTACATACATCAATCCCATAGAAACTACCACACCAACCACTACGAAGACTCCTATTGAAGAATCTCCACACAAAGATGAATGGACACATGGACATAGGGAACATCAACATAGAGAAAAACAAGGGGGAAGATATCCCGTAGTTTAACCTGAAACACAAGCACATAAAGTGACTTCGATTAGGAGAAGGTCTACCCCTGGCCGGACCCGTCGATATGAAGCCTAGCGCCTTAGGGATGTTAGGTAAATGATAAGGATAAGGGCGAATGCAAGGATCAATCCTGTAGATAAACAAGTAGCAAACCACATATGAGTATATCCCCAAGTAAGAGCAAACATAGTGGCGGTCCCAAGCAGCTGAAGAGTTAGCGTGTGGTGGACGCAGAGTCATTTGCTTCCGTAAATTTACGTTTTTTACCCGAATCATTAGAGGGGGAAGCTGGTTCATCTTCCGAGATATCATTTAGGAGCGTGAAAAGTTGTCATCCTCCATATCTTCCTCATCATTATACTCTTCCGAGCAGCACAAATCATCATCATTAAAGTCGTTTTCAGCATCATCACTAGGAAAGACCAAATCTGAATGATTACCCATAGGTACTTCTGCAGAATCTGAGATTATTAAGGGACAATCTTTATCATTTAAAGGTTGAAAGGCATTGGAGATAGGAACCATGTCAGAAGACTTAGTCTTATCAACGTGGGTGGTCGAGGGGATTCCCTTGTGGAGAGAATCTACGGTTAAGTCGTGCTTAGGCTGCTTGGATCGGTCATCCTGCTCGATGGGGCATCCTGCTCGGCCTGTCCATGGTCTGAGCCATTAGGGTTTTGTTTTTTCGGTTTCTAGTGGGGAGGTGCTGCGTTTTGAAAGTGCGTTTTAGTGGCAAGTTTCGATCGTACTCGGATCCAAGTTTCATCCTCAGGTTCAATATCATCATTATCATTAACACTAGGTTCCTGATCATTAGAGAATTTCTTAATGTAGATTTGCACCGGTTTATTAACTTTTCGTGAGGGGCTTGCATCTATAATATGCAACAAGTCCCCACAAAGGGCACAGAGTGTGAGGAGGCCTTTATAAGACAAACCATATTCATAATCATCAATTTTGTAGGAGCCCAGGAGAGGTCTAGAGACATCAATATTGATACAAACTCTAGCAAATTTAGTTTTGCGAAAGAATTTAGAATTATCATCAAGACAAATAACAGAGCCTACATGAGACAGTAAACTAGTAAGGGATTCTAGGTTCCAACTTTGGAGCGGAAGGCCAAATACCCTAACCCATTGGTCTATATGGGTTATACGAGCTAGATAAGGGTTAAAATTAGGAGTCCAAGGATGTAAAACAAAATTGAGCCCTCGAACAAACCAAGGCCGGTTTTCCTACACAAAACCTTTATCCTCAATGTTAGCAAATTGAATAAGAATCCATTCATTACCCAGGGGTTTAAAAGAGATTTCCCCTTTGAGTTATTTTCAATCATATTTAAGCCTACCAACAATACTTTTAAAGTTAATGGGGTCACCCCAAATCTTGCCTATCAGACCAACCCCCTTCAGTTCAGCAAGAATTGTGGGGACATAGGGAGTATGTGCCTCATTACGATGAAGGTTGAGCGTAGGGTTAGACGGTGTAGCCGTGTTGTTGTCTTGGTTACCCCCTAAACCAATGGGGTCCCCAATTGGAATCTGACTTCCGCAAATATGACATTTGTGTTCCGATGTTCTAGGGGAATGGAGATGTGAATCTTGATAAGCCAAACCACGTGTGACGTCCCTATACGACGGCTTTGAAGAGGTGCCAAGTTGAAAACTCTTGCAAAGACGTCCATTCTCCCCGGAATCATCACTGCCACCATTAGGGAGTTGGGACGTACATAAGTTAATGGGAAGAGAAGCGGGTGGCAAAGAGATGCATTTTCAGAGTATTTCGGGGGTGTAGAGGGGGCTAGGTTAGAGTTCATATTAGGAAGAGTGGTTGCGGGAAAAGTCGTTAGCCAAGGAAGAGAGGAGAGGTGAGAGTGCGTGAAGGAGGCAAGGAAAGTCAGAAAGAGAAGGAAGTGCATATATAGCGTAATGGGCTTATGCATGGAATAGTGGGTTTTATAAAGGCCATGCATAAGGGGAGGAGTAGTATGCAAAGAGAAAAAGAGAGACAAGTGAAAAACAACCATAAAAGCATGAAAATAAGAGTCATAACAGGAAGCCACGTAGCAGCACAATAGCAAGTGATAATAAATTTGTAAGAAATCAAAGGGCATGTAAGAATTAACCTCGCTAAAACAAACATTGTTCAACTGTAAGTTTACAATTCGAATAGGAATAAAAAAAGTAGGCATGCAGTAATGTATTTCAGTAAGGGAGAGGGGTGCCAGGCAATGAGAAGTGAAAATAGTACACCGATTGGAAGGTAGTGTACAAGTGAGATAGAGTGACGTAATAAAGAAAAGGAATATGAAAAGGACACAAAACAAATAAGCAGAAGACAACAACTAAGAGCATCACTGAGAATAGTGTCAAACCGGAATAGTGGAGAGCAAGCAAGCTCGCAGTAAAATAGAAGAATAAGACAAACCCATGAACTCAAAGTAGACACAATCGACAAATCCAGAGTGAAAGAATCAGAAATAGGTAAGTCACCAAGTTTGAATAACGATAAAAACATAAGAAACCATAAAGACATGTTAACCCAAATGAAGAAATCAGTTCGATACAACAAGAAATTAAAAATCAGAGAATCACACCACAAATAAATTATTTGAACCCATTTACAGAAACTTAAAAAACTGACCCAATAACTGAAGAAGGAGGAGTTAAGATCAAAACTTGTGAAAGAATATAATTTGGACCTTCGAAAGCTATGAAGCCTGGTGTTTATTTGATCTTGGATTTGGGTTGAGAATCCCCAAATCGTGACGAGTAGGAATGGTATGAATCCCCATCTGAAATTGGGTTACTCGCAAAGTCCAATTTCGATCGATTTGATGAAGACCCTTCCCAAATTCGATGGAGTTTCTGGGTAAAATCTCTTTGTAAGACGCAGTTACCTACAAAAAGGAGAAGATAAAAATTAGAAAAATTGATCCATAATCCAAATAAAACAATAAATTCAAAAGGAGAAAATGATTGAGAGAAAAGGGGTAATCGAAAATGGCAAGATCTTTATAGTGAGAGTCGGTTGTCATTAGATCTATGGGTCGTAGGGGTCAGGGGTTCATGGGTCGGTGGAGCAAGGGGTCGGAGGAGCAAGGGGTCGTTGGGGCGATGTGGTCTCGTATACCTGATTAGGGTTTTGCTTGGCTTAGAGAGAGAGAGAGAGCCTCTGTCTCTCTACCTCAGTTCATTATAATCCACTTTAATATTGAAATAGTTAAAATTTGATATTATTATTGATGTGTATATCAATGTAAGAGCTGCAGGATAAAGTTACTTGATATTTTACATAATGTACCGTCGCGTGCATATTTGGATGAAGTTGGGCTATTTCGTTAGTGACCTTGTGCATGTGGGCTTACTAAGTTGAGCTATAACCGATATGACGCTTTATGTTATTTTTGATACTATTATTCTTATGCAAGTTTATTTTATGACACGACTTATAATTTTATATAGTATGTTAAAATATAGTTCTCCAATAAGAGGTTATTTTGGAAGTCAAACTTTTATGAGATTATTTTAAACTATTGTTGATTTGAGAACGATATTTGGAATGAGTTATTAAAATTGTATATTATAAGTCGAATTATACTAGCATTTTTATTTAATTTATTATAAACTTTTGTTGATTTATTGAAATTGTTTTTGTGCATTTGGAATGTTATAGGTGAAATTGCTCTTCTAAAAATTATACTAGTAATAGTGTTGATTTTACTTATATCGAGTTCATAAATCGGTAAGTGAATTTCCATGGCATATTACTTGAGCTTTTTCTTTGCACATCTATTTTTGGATGAATTAAAGTATATTTTTAATTGGTGATTATATATTTAAATTGGGATCTTGACATGATTCAAACTATTATGAGTTAGAGCAATTTTTATGGTTAAATTCTTAATAAGTATATTATCTCAAATACTTTGCTAACTAGTAAATTGAAAGCTTATTTATGGTGAACGCAAGCATGAAAATGGCATTGCTAAGTGGTTGAAGTTTCTTCTCTTTATGCATTTCAAATAAAGTAACTAGTAGCACTAGTTAGTCGTTTAGAACCTAAACTACATGAGTAATGTATAGTTGATTTCTTGAGCATCTAAATGATGTTAATGTGATGCTACTGGTGATGTTAAAGCATGTCTAGTTTGCTGAAATTATTGGTGAAATTGTCTCTTTCATGTGATCATTTTAAACATATGCAAGGGGTTTTCATGCGCTAGAATGATGTTGTTTAGTCAGTGAAAGTCTTAATTTGTATTCTTGTGTGTAGGTAATGTGAATGGTGAATATTGAAATACGGAGTAGTTGGGTTGCACGTATGTGAAACGGGTAATGAGTGTTTGAGTTTCCTTGCATCTAATGAGTGCTAAAGTAATGTTTGGGGCTTGTGCGTTGTATATTAGTTGTTGAAATTCTTATTGCTTTTATGCTTTATTGAATGTGAAGAAAGTGATTGTATTACTTGTGAACATAGTGATTGTCTTATATTGTGCATGGATGGTTCAGAAGCAATGAAGTTGTGGAGATAAGATTGTTTGCTTGTGTATCAGGACGAAAATGTTATTGTATTATTTCGAGTATCTTAATGGGTTGATATGGAAATGTGGTTGATGATTGAATGTGTGAGATTGTATACTGTAACTTGTTGGATCAATTTGGTTGTTGAGTTGAGATGGATTGCATAAGAAATTAAGAGTGAGCACCGGTATGTACCCGCCTAGGTTGGTCGGAACTGAAACCGCCCACCACTGGTTCCTGAAAACCGAAACTGGAATCGGAACCGACCACCACCGGTTCCTAAAAATCGAAAGCAGTTTCGGAACTGATTGGGAACTAGCGGTTACCGGGTACCCGCTTGTGCTTTATTTTTTAGCTTTTTTTTTTTCTTTGTAAAGGATAATTGAAAATTACTTTCTTTGTTTATATTATTATGTTACATTTACTTGTAATCATAAAATGTGAGGAAAAAATATACTAAAATACATTCTATTCTACGAAAACACAATTGTAATCATAAATTGGTTCCGATTCAGGTTATCCGGCGGTTCCGGTTCCGAAAAAATTGGAACCAATACTGGAACCGCTTACCAACGGTTCCTAATTTTTTGGAACCGGCACCGGAGACGCCGGGACCAATTTCGATTCTATAACCAGCGGTTCTCAACTATTTTCAGTTACTTGGGGGGTAAACGGTCTCGATGCTCACCCTTATTAGAAATGATAATTGTAGATTTTGATTAGCTTGAATGTTATATGTGCTTGCAATGGCGTTGATGTCGTGCTAAATTAATCGCTCATATTATTAATGAGGGAAGAAGCCATTAGTGGGTACCCGGGAATACCCCTAGGGGTGATGAACATGGGCATTGATTTTACATCAAATGGTTTGGATGGCCTACTCGGCTCAGGGTTAGTATAGACTAGACTCTGAGTAGGACTATGGTTTGGATGACCTATTTGGGCATAGGGCTAGTTTTGACTAGACCTCAAATAGGCCTATGGTATTGAATTAGTCATTCATACTTGGAGCAGGGCTAGTTTTGACTAGACCTCAAGTAGGGGGTGTGCATATTGAGATTAGATAATGACCACGATTATGATTATTTGGGTGATTGGACGGGTATCCCTGGTCTACCATCGTTCTCTTTCCTCTAAAATGAATGAACTTGTGAAGTTGGTACAAAAATGAAGTGATATGCTTATTACAATTTTGTAATGTGATGTGAAGCGCATGAATGTGAAAGGATCGAGTATGGATAATTTGAGCTAGTGATTTCATAGTTTGCTTTGTGAAATAAATGATATGGCGTGTGCACTTGTCAAATGACATCGATTCTCGTATGGAGTTATGAAGTATTGTGTTTGTCGTAAATGAGATTGATCATGTGATGTTTGAGCTATTGATAAAGTATTGTTGTTTCACAAATGAATTTGATTACGCGTTCGTGTAGGTAATTACTTTGATTATATATGAGTGTCTTGGTTTACCGACTAAGCGACGCATTGTATTGGAGTTGTACGATAATGCTTCTCTTGTAACTGTCTTGCCCTTATGTGAATGTCTATATATGTGGAAACATGTGGAAGATTGCCTATCAGCTCATGTACGTTGAGCTTGTTGTCTTCCTTAATTGATATTGCTCGATTTTTGGGTCTTCTTGTCTAAATGCTCGTTTATGTTGCTATTTCATAGAGATCATCGAGTTTATCATGCTATAGATTGAAAGTGTTCATGGTTTGAACTGTGTTGAGTTTAATAATATCGTATGTGAATATATGTGGTACAATATGAAGTGAGAGAATGGTTTGCATGTTGTTGTCTTGGATTATTAGGTGTTATTATGTGTGGAAGTTTGTTCTATGACCTATTTGACGTGGTGAGTTATATAGTGCCATAATCGTGATTATATGATTGTCCTTATATATATTGGCAATGATGTAATTGTTGTGCTTGAATAGCTATATGTGTTATGTGTTTATTAACACTCAAAAGAGGAAGGCTGAGGTTACTCAGCTCGCGCTGACCCGTTGTGGCTGTCACCCATACAATTGTTACAGATGTTTTCATGGTGGCAATCTAGCTTTAATTTTTGCAGGTATTAGAGTTACGCGCGGAAGCGTGGAGATCACGATTCACTTGCTCTATAGAAGAGACTTTGTTATTTTGTAAATGATCGAGATAAAGATGTAATAGATCATTAGATATGGTTCAAAATAAATGGATTAGATTAGAGTTCTTTTATTTTTGCTTCACAGGATTTTTCAAACAAGGTTTTTCAGAGGAAACTCTGCCGAAATTTTTGTATATTCGTTTTTTATTATTTGTGAGTATTCGGGTTATTACACTATGGATCAAATATTGTATTATTCTTCCTTTTCTTGTGCGTTTATCTTTTTTTTTTTTATGAGTTTGCATTTTTTGATCTATAATTGTATATCTTAATTGATAGTCTAGTTGCTTTGTGAATTTCACAAATTTGTAAACTATGTGATGCCAAGTGTTTGTAAAAGTTCATATGACAAGAAGTTTTGATTTTCGGCATTCAACTATTGATGGATTTGTAGTATTTTCGTTATTAAGGAGAAAAATGTCACACAATCAAGAGATACTTGTTTCTAGAAAACGAGGTAGAGAAGAAGAAGATGATATTGATGAAGAAATTGAGTTGATTGTTATTGTAGCTAGCTTCATATTGATGACTGTTGTGGCAATGGTATGGTCAATTATTTTCGTTGAAGGAGGTTACTTGGGACGAAAAGAGACGTGTTCAAAAGAGAGCTACGTGGATGGATTCCTTGATGGAGGATACTATATGTAGGGAGCAATTATGTCTTGATATGCATTGCTTTTGCAAGTTGTGTGGCATTTTACAATTTAGAGGGGGTTAATCATGTCAAGAAATGTCACAGTGAGTGAAGTTGTTGCTCTTTTTCTTCACATTCTTGCTCATAATTTGAAATTTCGAACCATCAAAGCTACTTATGTTCGCTCCAAATTAAAGGAACAATTAATCGCCAATTTCATCTTGTTCTTCGAGCTGTATTGAGAATTCGAAAACACTAAGTTAAGCAAGTGGACTCCATAACAAGCTATGAAAGAGATGAACGTTGAGAGTGTTTTAAGGTAACATATTGCACTCAATAGAAAATGCTGCCATGCTCCAAAAGAGAGGCGACACACATACATATGACATGCAAATACGACTTCATTTTTCTCTGCTCTTTTATTTGATACATGTATAATTTTTGTGCTTAAGATTAGTTAGTGATACAACTTTGTACAAGTAGTTGTGGACATTTACAACATTTTGCTGTTGTGCAGACTTTCCAAGATTCACTGATTGCTGCAGGAGCAAGACTTGTGTAGTTGATTCAGTGGTGAGATCATGGTTCTTGCATTCATAACTTTTGGAGATGAGATCCTCCTTCTTTAATTTTTTAAGTAGAAACTCTATTCAAGAAAATTTAAGTTCATGAGCGAAAGTTCAACAATAAGTTCTTATGAATCTACATAATCCCTTCTCTACATTTGCATTATTAGCTTAAAATCCTCTCTCATAAGTTTGTGCCTCTTATTTCTGAAACTCTATGCAGATTCTAAATGAGGCTAAAAAAGTTAATTCCTCAAGGTCCTAAGAAGAGGGGATATGTTTCATGGAATGCATAAATGGATGGCATTTTAACTTCTGTGTCGTATGAGCAAATAGACCAAGGAAACAAAATCGATGGAGATTTGAAATCTCAAGCTTATCAAGAACTAGCTGATGAAATTAACTTTAAGTTGGAGATGGCTATCACAACAGAGCACGTACGGTATAGGCTACGAAAATGGAAGACTCACTATGGCAATATCATGGACATCATGAGAGATACCAAGTTCAAATAGGATGAAGAGAGAAAATGTTTGTAATCACAAAAAATGATATGAAAGCATGGCTAGTATATTGTGAGGTATTGAGTCGTGTTTTGCGTTCATTCACTGTTAATTCTTTACGTCTTTGAAGTTGAGCAATGCAACAACACTGAGTCACTATAGCTGCAGCAGCAACACCACTGGTCTGCAGCTGCACCACCACCATTGCAGTGCTGCACCACCACCATTGCAGTGCAGCACCACCGCTGCAATAGCACCACTTCAACAGCACTACAGCACCACAAGTGCATAACTACAGCAACAATGATTTTTTGATATTTATTGTCGCATGAAATCCATACATCATTGAACTTTAAGATTCAATTGTTGGTTGTAATGAAAACAAGTTGTATGATTATGTTAATTTGAAGTTTAGTCATTTTATCTTTCAAAATTAAAATCAGAATCATAGATTTACCAAACTAGTATTGTGGATTTGAAATTCGAATTTTAGGGTTCCTAACATTTCAAATACAATTTTCATGATTTACAATTTAGAATACAAGAATGTGAATTAAATGTACCTATCCAAACCCATCGTAAATTTTTTTTAGAGCTTTATGATAACCCAAATGAAATAACTAAAGTGATTGAAGTACCCACTATTAAACTGAACATTTGTCCCCAAGAAGTTAAAATGATAATTCATAAAAATAGTGGCAACAATAATGTTCTGAAAATTAAATATAAATCTTCGTATCCAACCCAAGCTAGTTTAGGACCGATGATCGAAGGCTTGCTTTACAAAACTAATGCAACTTCAAATAGCAAAACACTAAAACCATGCTTCCCCAAAGTTAATTACGTTCGCCACAAGAGTCACAGCCCACAAAGGGCATATTTCATTGAGAATCTTGTGTACATCCATCATAAGATTTTCAAAATAATCATACGTACCTACTTTAGTCATGTACAAAAGCATGCATTAGACTTGCCTTCAACCATTTCATGCAAGTCATTCAAGTTTAACGTTCATTTAGAACTCAAGATATACTTTCCAACTCCAGTCAATCCTTAAGAAGTTTTCATTTTTTTTGAGAGAAGAGAATGTCAATGGATTTATCCCCCTCAACTGGGGAAAATATAAAACCCAAAACAAAAATTGAAACCATAAAATATCTTCATTGTCCAAAATGAATAGGAAAAATTAAAGTTTCAAGTCTAATATGCACACCTTAGTAGGCCTTTCACCTAAATGATCATTTGTTCAAAATGAATGTAGGACTGTTAAATAAATCCACCTCACTAGTAAGGTTAGCAATGAAAATCCTAGTAGTTCTAAACTACTAGACAAATGGTATTTTGATAATCCAATAATTTAATGTATGTGTTCTTCTCCACTAGTTGATTCAACTAGCATCATAATAGCTTTGAACATTAAAAGCTATTAAAAAAATCTCATTAAAAACTCAATGACAATCCAATGAGACAAGCAACTCAATATTCACGGTCATTATCATATGTTCACATAGTCATCTCAAAGTAATACAAAAGCTCATAAATCGATTAGTATCTAAAAGGTTACAAAATCAAGCAATCTTATCATCTTTTGATATCAACCCATAGTTCACTCCTTAGCTAATGTGTCGTTAACATGTATCATAACATTAACAGTAACATCATTATACATGTATAGAGTACTATTACTTCAACTCAACTTGTGCGTTGTTTGATCAAATTTTGACAATAACATAATTCATCTCAAATTATTCATCGAAATGCTATTTCAACTTTTAAATTCGGCAACTTCATCATGGTTGCTGAGCGTAAAAAGGAGCGGACAAATTTTGATTCAATTGTTAAATTATAATTAGTCAAATAATAGTTAACTAAAATATGCTAAATGACTAAACCCTAGAATGATATGATCATAAGCTACTACTAAGAGCATTAGTATTCAGCTCTAGAACCACTTGACCTGTGCTAGCCTTTAGGTAAGCAATGAAATATAAGAGGACAAAAATAGGGGATGACAAGAATGGTGAGAAAGAGAGTGAAGACAGAGAGGGAGATGGGAAGAGAGAGAGAGAGAGAGAGAGAGAGAGAGAGAGAGAGATACACTATAGGTTGTGATGGTGTTGTAGAGTTGCTGGTGGAGTGGTGCTAGCTAGAAACTCCAATTGTGCTGGTAATGGATTTTTAATGGTGGCGCAGTGGTAGAAGAGATAGCGATCAGGGGACAAAGTAGAAAGGTGTGTGCGTGCGCACGTGTGTGTGTGTGTGTGTGCGCGCGCGCGCGCGTGTGTGTGTGTGTGTGTGTGTGAGAGAGAGAGAGAGAGAGAGAGAGAGAGAGATGCATGATTTGAGAATTAGAAAAATGATCAAGTCAAGAGGGAAATAGAATAAGATGGCAGAGATAGGTTAACAATGAATCAGTTTAGAAGATACGTATAAGTATCAGTATAATGTTGAAATTTGGGTATCGAAATTAAGTTTATTTAATGAGTTGTAGCCTAAATAAATAAACTAAAATATAAATTTCAACTAAAATATGATTTTAAAATTTCAAAAGTTAGATA
>ONZA01011678.1:7234-19740 GCA_900322205.1 Kewa caespitosa | reverse complement strand
ATAGAGTCATCCCTTTGTCACCAAAGAGTCTCCCCTTGCAACAAAGAGTCATCCTTCTAAAACCTTTGTATTTTGGGTGTACGCGGTAGACATGGTTTACATAAGATTTTGTATTATAAATATCATTAAGTGAGTGCTGTAGTGATGTCAATAAAGTAATACTCCTTGCACCTTAAGTATTTTTTGGGACAAGAAATTTAGCGATTCCTTAAGTTTATTTTGGGACGGAGGGAGTAACTTTTTTAAAACGTTGTATTTTGTGGGTAGATACTAGATAGTAACACTTGTAACACTTGCACCTTGACAATGATCGGTTATTTGAAATCAAAATTTATTTTATAAAGGAGTAACCCTTGAATTTGCATGTGTTGTCATTAGGGATGGTTATAGAGCCTAGATGTAGACTCCCATAAGTCATGTCCGCTTGGTTTAGTTAGATGGATCGTGACCTATGTCAAAATATAAACGAGTTGATCCATTTAATAATTGATAGGGTCAAACAAAATCATTACTAGTATATTTCTAACCAATTAAAATTATGTTGGATTAAATTAGCCTAATTCGAGTTATTTCATATAACTTTGTATATGACTACGCACAATTCATTTAGTAAATGGTTTGACAGACCTATCCTTGTCTAATTACCATGAAATGAATTTATAAGAAACGAGTGTTAATAGAGTAACTCTTGAGAGGAGATCCTCTAATTTCTCCGGGTACACACATGTAGTTATGGATTTAAGCTTTGTGTCGACCGTTTTTTTATGATACCGTCAACGTATTATTATATTTTTATATCCCTCCATCTTTTTATATGGTTACTTGATATTAGTGTTAACTATCAAAGATGATGACCAAAACATGTAACCTCTTACTAGTGTAATTATAATCACATATATATTCGAAAATTAAATTTTTTCTATATACTTAATATAACATATTGTATATTAACTCAGCATGATTTTTACTAAAACTCTTTAAAAAAAGATATATATTAGAAATTGCCTTTCAAAAATTATATAGTAAAATTAGAAATCATAGAATAAGATCATCACTCATAAGGGTGACTTTTTATTTATTTATTTACGCAGTTGTAATTGTATGAAACATCCAACTCTATTTTTTCCTGATGATAATTTTTTATTCTGGAAAGTTTAATGTAAATCAACGGATATTATCAAAACTTTACTTGACAGTTGTTGCTCCCAATCGGGTCAACTTGTGAACTATCACAAGTCTTTTGTTATTTTCTCTAAGAAGGTCACTTCGTCCACTAAACAAGCAATTGCTACGATTTTAAACGTCCATAAATAGGCTATCTAGGGAAATACCTTAGCATCCACTTTAACGAAAAACTAAAGGACGCCGCTACATATAATAATTTGATAAGTGCGGCATCGACAAAAATCCATGCATGGAAAAATAACACATTTCCAAAGTAGGTAAAACAACGCTAATTCAAAGCAATTTCGAAGCTCTCCCTTCTTATATTATGCAATCTAACAAAAATCCGCTTTAAACTTGTAAGCAACTTGACATAACTAATATAAATTTTTTCTGGAAGTCAAATTTGAATTTAAAAGATCTACCTCTTATTGCTTGGAATAAAGTATGTAAAACAACAAGGAGGACTAGGACTTAGAAAAACAGAAACTACGAATCAAGTTTTTTCAAACCAAATTAGACTGTAAAGTCCTACTCAACCCCGAAATTTATGGGTTAAGTCTATCAAAGCTATTTACCTTCATAATACGATTTTCTTTCAAGAACGAAGAAAGGGATCTAACACGCCAATTTGGCACCAAATCCTGAAAAATCAGCCCATCCTTCGTAAAGGGATCAGGTGGATCCTAGGAAATGGCCAAAATATTAATCTTTGGTATGATAATTGGTGTCTTCCTAACAGTATTGTGGATCACATACATCTGAATTCTCTTGCCAATGATAATCCAAACCTAAAAGTCAGCGAATTTATAACCATTAATTATGAGTGAGATTATGCCAAATTACTACGTTTTGTTCCTCCGCCGTTAGCGAAAATTATGAAGGACATCCTTATTTCCCAATGTCCTTTCCCAACACGACTTGTTGGGGATATTCAGCAAATGAGTTATTTAACACAAAATATGCAACTCGCCTTGCACATTATCTTAAACATGGGACATCCCAAAACTGGGAATATGCTTTGATATGGAAATTGAACATAGCTCCAAAGATCCTCATTTTTCTCAGGCTCCTCTTTCATAAAGCCCTACATATACGTTCCATCGTTAATGCCCACGAAACGAATGTACAAGACACTTGCTCCTTTTGTAATTCTAATTTTGAAACTTTGGATCATCTGTTCTTAAACTGTCCATGGACTCAGAAAATATGGAATGACGCCCATGCAACTCAATGGACTTCTATACCTAGTCCATCAGAGTACTCTTGTATTCAGCTTTGGCTCTCTGACCTTCATACCAATCACAACATGAATTTTCCAAAAATCGCATATCTCCTTTGACTCATATGGAAATCTCGAAATGAGAAAGTTGCAATAATAAAATGGGCCTTCCGCTTTCAGCCATTATTCGAGCTTTAGCCGTGTATAGAGAATGAGAAGTTCGTACAAAAATGGATTCTGCTCATATTATTAGCCCTAACCCTAAATCAAATTGCAGAACCCGACGGCACATTAAATGGGAAGCTCCCCCTCCAGAAGCCATTAAACTAAACGTTGATGGCGTTTGTACACGAAATATATAACTCAACAACTGGTTTCATTACTCGTGAAAGCCAGGCGACCTCCTACATGTTGAATCTAACAACTTATGTACTTCTTCTATGGTGGTAGCTGAAGCAACAACCTTACGCAATGGTATTCCGAGAGCCATCTCCTTATGCCCCTAACCGCTCCATATGGTAGGTGACAACAACACGCTTATAAGAGCGTTGCTTCATCAGAGTCAACCTCCGCGACAAATTGAGTCCTTAATCCACGAATGCTCAATCCTTCTCTGTCATGTCCCTTTAGTCTCCATCGGCCACATCTATCGTGAAGGAAATCGGGCAGCTGACTACCTGTTCAAGTTTGTAATTTCAATAATCAACTCTTACTCGTTTGCAATGCCAGAAGATAGTGATTTATTTTTCAACCTCCTAAATGATAAGATGGGATTAGTATGCGACGGGGGTTCCTAAATCTTATTTTTCCTTGCTTTTCCAAAAAAAAAAAAAAAAAAAAAATATGGGGTAAAGCGGAGGACTTGGAAGTTGGAAGTAGCAGTGTAGCACCAAAGTCCAAAACCATAGGATGAACTGAACTTATTAGTTATTACCACTGGTAGAAGCAGTTCAGTTCATTGTCCACCAATCCATTGCTCGATACTCCAAAAATGGCGGTCGCCTTATCATCAACACCCGCCACATACCTCCGCCACAATTCCCAAACTGCCCTCCGTTTCCTCTCTTTCCTTCCATCTTCATCCCTCCTCTCTACCCCTCCCAAAACCCTAATTCCCTTCCGTCCTCGGTTCTCCCCCTTTCTCTCTCCTCCACCACCTCGCCGGAGATGCTTCTGCACCGCCACCCTTACCCCGCCGGAAACCACCGCCATTCCCGCCGGGAAAGTCGGCGAGTTTCGCAAGAGGTTGAAGATTGCCGATATCAAGGGCGGGCCCACTGAGGGGTTGGATCGTCTCGGCGAGTCCCTGGTTGTTCGTGGCTGGGTCCGCACCCTTCGCTTCCAGAGCAGCGTCACCTTTATCGAGGTCCGGGTTCGGAAACCCTTGTTTATTATATACCCTACGTCCCGAATTAGTTGTCACTGCCCTTTCTTCACAGGGCGGCAAATAGTTTTGGTTGTGTACATTTGTTGTATCGTATGTCACTAACTTTATAATAGGGGCGACTAGAAAATAGAAAAAGAGTTGTGATTCTAATGCGTAATAGTCACCCCTTAAAAACCACTCCTGTATAGTGTACCTGTTGACGTTGTTTGTTGCATTCATTACCAGTATTTGCTACTCAGTACTCACTAACAACTTTTTTTGTTGTCAGTGCAATTTCATAAGCATTATTGAAAATGTACGCTTATTGGATATGTCGTGAGACCGTATTTGTTTTATTTTCCAGCTGCTTAGACCTGGTTAATGGCGACCTATTTATTAAGTGGAGCGAGTCTGGTCGGGCAAAAAGTTAAATGGGTCGCCCTGGATGGGGGCCATTTAATACAACATCACTTTGGTCGGGTTAGATGTTTACTCTATTAGTGGTATTTGCTTGATCCATTTATGGCCCGATCCATAAAAACTACGACCCAGGTCACGACCCACTTAAGTGACCCAAGCCTCTATGGCTCATCCGATAACCACCCCGACATCTGTTTCATGTTAGTTGTTGTTGATAGAAAAGTTGTTGCCTTCCAAGTTAGTTATGGATTCTTGTTGAACTAACAATATATGCGGGTCATTTGCTGGTATTCTGCCTTTGTGATGGTATTTTGATCATTTTGTAATTCGTTGATTTTAAGGGGTTTGGCTCAGTGTGACAACAACTAATTTGGGATGGAAATGTGTAATTGTTGTTCTGATTTTGAGATGGATGCTGATGGTTTGATTGGATGTTTGTAGGTGAATGATGGGTCGTGCTTGTCAAATATGCAGTGTGTAGTGAGCTCAGATGCTGAAGGTTACGATCAGGTAGTTAGTTAATACAACACTGATCATATCTTTGAATTGCGTGATTACACTCATTTGCTTGTGTGGCTGTGATATAGGCCTTAGATTTTTGGTGTAATGTATTGAAAATTTGGTATGTTATTCTGAGTGGAAAATCTGAATTCGTGTACCGTGGCTTTTACTTTCTAGTTGGAGGTTCCCATCGATGAGAGTTGAGACGCAATAATTTGATGCTGCACTAAGTTCAACTATACATGTTGGCTGTGTCATCTGTATACAGTTGTTTTAATTAGCAGAATCAGCACTTTAAACTTTGTGGGTATCTGAAAACTGCCTTTTAGAGTTTTAGTAAAGGATGAGATTATGGTGAAATCTGAGGGCTCCTCGTTCATGGAATATTTGTGAACTAAACAACCTAGTGAAGTTTCATCTCTTGTGGGAGTGCTGATATTGAGAAGATTTTTCCTTACACTTTAAAGATTTAAATGGTGATCAGTGGTCAATCTGAGAATGACAGTGTTGTCTCTATTTGTGGCAAATAGTGGGAGTGCATGGAATCTGGCTTTCTGCCTGCTGGTTTATGCATTTGTTTTTATGTGACAACTAAAGATATTGTGGTTGAGTCAGTTTAAAGACATATTTATGTGATATTGTAACCCAAAAGGTATTTTTTTCATGCCAAGAATGCTTATGCATGTTTGGTAGATGTCCATTCTTAAATTTGCCTATGTCAGCTGGAAGCTGGTTTCATCTCCACGGGTGCATCGATTTGGGTGCAAGGTACTGTAGTCAGCAGCCAGGGATCGAAACAGAAAGTCGAGTTGAAACTTGACAAGATTGTCACGGTAAAGCATATTCTTCTGTCATTTTCATTTTCATTTTCATTTATAACTATGGAAGTTGTTGGTACCTTGATGAAATACTGCGATCCTCCATCTTTATGACATGCAAATAAGTTTCTATATGTTTGGTGGTGGGAGTCTAATTTTAGTGATCTGATATTTCGTCCTAGTGTAACTTCTTCTGCTTGAAAGTACTTTAATGTAGGTCAGATGTCCTAAACTTCTATGGAAGAAACTAAAAAATGAATAAAAGAATCCACTCTGGGTATGGATTTATGGTTTATTTATGAAGGCTAGAAAATGTTCCATCAGTGGAAAACATTATCCGTGGGGATAAATTGAGACTCAATGTAATCCAAGCGTTCTTGCAACAATTAGCCAATCAGGGTCAGTTATCCAGCCAACTGCATGGGGTAAAAGATTACGTATTACGTGGGATGAGGAGACAAACTCCAGTCTTTTAGACGTACTCCCTCTGTGCCAAATAGTTCACATCTTCCAAACACTGTTTCAACTTTTCAAATACTTGCCTAGATGGAGGAAATACAATTTTGGAGGTATTACAGGGAGGGTATCATCTGGTTCTGCCCCCTCAGGCCACAGGAGGTTTTCCTGGCCGTAAACTTGGGCCAGGTGGGAATTGGGGTTAGTTGGGCAAAGCTTGGACACCCATGTTATCAAGAAAAGGTATAACCCTTCTTGTAATGTTGAATGGCGAAGGCTCATGGATGATGAGGGAATCATGTGAAGATGAACAAAACTGGGGCATTCCAGGATCCAGGCTCATTCTATTATGACTGGTGATGGACTGATGTCACAGCAATGACTACTTATCACTGACGAAAATGCTACAAAAACCCTGTTCATTTATCGGCTGGCTGCACTTGAGCTTCTGGAAGAGAACGCATGTCTAATCCTGTAAAAAGCCAAAAAAGCATATTGTATGGAAGATATTCAAAACATTGAAAATAATCCTAGGAGGACCAGTGGCATATGTGAAACGCATTGTAGAAACTGTTGGTTGTGGGTGGAGAAAAAGGCCAAGGGTCGAAAAACAAGTCCTGGACAACAAGGCCATGGGCGGAAAGGCTACGGGTGGAAACACAAAACCAAGGCCGGGGGGACTAAATCATGACAAGGACATGGGTGGAAGACAAGGCCAAGGGTGGAAACACAAGGCATGGATGGGTGGACAACATGAGAAGGCCATGGGTTTCGAGAAAAGGCCAAGGGTGAAAACACAAGGCATGGATGGGTGGACAATGCCATGACAAGCCCAAGGGTGGGAACACAAGGCCATGGTTGTGGACAAAATCATGCCAAACTCAAGAGTGGATTTATAAGGCCATGGTTGATACCTTAGCCCGGAAAGACAACGCCATGGCTAGGTCATGTTAAAAAAAAGGGTCCCGAGGGTTAGCAAAAAGGTAGGCCTTATATTGATGTGCGAATGTCCCATAGTGATTGGGTGGTAAATCTTCATGGGCCCGGGACTCTCCGAAGTTGCATGAAATAAAGGCAAAATAAGTCAAGAAAAAAGGGACTCGGAGGCTTTTAAAAAAAAGTGACGAAATGCAACCATTGATAAATAGGGTCACGAGGAGTTCATTAAAGTCTATTGCTAGGGATGATTAGGTCAAAAATGTCAAATTCGTTGGTCCTACGTACCCCTTGGACATTTGTATAAGGTGTTTCTATGGGTAGGTACTACCATAGGTATGCCTTATATTGATGTGGGAATGTCCTGTAGTGATTAGGGAGTAGATTTCCATGGCTCCCGGGATACCTTGGACATGTCGGAAATTGAAGGATATATATGTCACTAAAAAGTAATCCGAGGCTCGGAAAAAAAGATGATTAAAATCAGAAAATGCTACCATTGCTCAGGTCTCGAGGAGGTTTAAGTTAACTACGCTCGATGATTGGATCGGTAATTTCAAATATGGTAGTACTAAGCACGTCTCGGACTTTGAAGTAAAATACCAAAAATAGGATGGATAAAGGGTTTGTGGGGAAGGTACTATCATGGGCATGCCTTATATTGATGTGGGAATGTTCGGTAGCGATCTTGGAGGCTAAATCTTCACTGGCCCGGAAATGCCTAAAATCGAATGCTGTAAGTCACGAAAAAAAACACAGGATGGATAAGACATTTCCGAAGAAAGGTACTACCATGGGTAGGCCTTATATTGATGTAGGAATGTCCCGTAGCAATTGGAAGGTAACTCTTATTTTAGCGTCTTTCCTCTCACATTCTTTGTATGTATTTCGCTACCCACATGCACTATCCTTGGACGCATTATTGCTTCCAATGCTCGCTGACCTGACAAGTTTTAGCAGTAGATGTACGTAGTAACTAGTACCTTCTGTAGGTGTGTTTTTTGAGAATTTTAGTTTTGTCATTTTAACTGCCTCCCTCATTCGGTCATTCTATATGTATCATATAATCTATAGCTGGTATGTCTAAGCTGAGAAAGTTTTGAACACAGCATATGCAACTGAACTAACCTCTACGCAGGAGCCACAAATGTCTATGACACTACCATTTGTCATTTTCACTAAGGTTCTGTTGTTGTTTCTTAAATATGCATTTCAGTTATTACATACTGTCTAACTGTGTGATTCATCCTCTTGCAGATTGGTAGAAGTGATCCTTCTTTTCCCATACAAAAGAAGAGGGTCAGCAGGGAGTTTTTGAGGACTAAAGCTCATCTTCGCCCTAGGACCAATACTTTTGGTGCGGTATGATTATACCTTAGTAATTTAGCTGCTATATGTTCATAAAGACTTCCTCTAACTTCCCTGTAGTTGTATTGTACGATAGAAAAGGCCCCTCCCATCCCTGCACCACAATTTTTTCTTGTGAAGTATTACATGGTGTGGTTAGTTGGATTCAATTACTCACATCATGTTGTGATGGTAATGTGATATTATGGGAAATGGGGTAGCTTCATACTCAACCATGGTGGCTGTAGTAGAAATGTATGTTATGATGTTTTTTTTGTTTCTTTCCTTTTTTTTTTTTTTAATAAAAATAAATATGTATATATATGTGAAAAGAAGATGTTACAAATAAGAGGACAAGAGGTCCTCAAACAGCAAAACAGTTACAAAGAATGTATGTTATGATGTTAACGAGCAAGTTATGGAAGACTGGTGCCCACTTGCGGATTTCACTATAGGTAATTATGGAGAAGTTTCTAATTGCATTTAAATTACTACTGTCAGCGTTTCTCAATTTGTGATTCCAATGATTGAGTGATTTTGTGTGAAAAAAGGAGAGGGATTAAGTCCTTGGTGATGAAATCAGGAAACTTAAACAGAACTTAGTGGTAACTTTATGGCTGTAGTCTTTCCCCTCCAAAAAAGAAAAGACTTTATGGCTGTAGTCAAACTCAGCAGGTGGATATATTTCAGTTGCGATGATGCTGTCAAAGTTCCACTCTTAAGAATTTAGTGATGCTACTCATATGTGTCCTAATAGTAACACTTGTCCGGTTGGACAAATCATAGGGCCTCTTGTTGGAAGTGAAAAATCTTGTTAAATGGCTGGTTGCTTTTATTCCTTTTCTTTCCGCTTCTCTTTTCTTATGGTCTTAATGTTGCTTGTTTTCTTCATTCGTTAATCATTGTTCACTTATTCTTGGTCAACTATAACTGATGCAACCGCTGTAGTGTAGTTTGATATTGGTTTTTGAGCAATTAATAGAAGGTTGTAGGTGCACATACATTAAAAATATGAAATATTTTTGTCTAGGCATGGTGTTGTGATGTATCTGGTTGCAATGATTGCTTATCAATTCATGTACTAATCATCACTACAAAAAATAGCAATTGAATAGGTTGCATTGGTGTTTTATCAACCTCTATCAATCTATAGCTATAGTTGCATGCAGCATGCATATCTTGTTAATAATTTGCTTGCTTCCAATTAACATCAGAGCATACTAGTATGTCAGGTATTAAAAACCTTTATGAAAAATTACTGTCAGGTCTCTTAGTGACGTTCCTCTTTCATGGTTGCGTACTGGTTTAGGTTGCAAGGGTTAGGAATGCTTTGGCCTATGCTACACATAAATTCTTCCAAGACAATGGCTTTGTTTGGATCTCAAGTCCCATCATCACTGCTTCAGACTGTGAAGGTGCTGGTGAACAATTCTGTGTGACTACTTTGGTATGTAGCACGACTCAAAGTTACACTTTCTTATGAAATATCTAATCACAATGTAGATCCTTTCTTTTTCATACCTTATGTTTAGTTTAATTTTTGCTAGAGAGTTTTAGATGTTTGAGCAATTGCTTTCTATTGGTTTGCCCTTATCAGTTATGTTCTATTGCATGTTGAATGTTGAGTGGGTACTACACCTGCAACAGGGTAGTCCAGTTGCTATGTTGCTTCCTCCTAATATGACCATTCTTATGTTCTCTTCTCTTGTTACTTTAAACACTAGCTACCTTGGTCTCTTATCAACACACAGCATAATTGGAGGAACTCCACAAGCTGTAGTTGGTTTCATATGGATATTGGATGACTTAGTTGCAGAACGATTGCTCGTTGACATTTTGCAGTGTCGCACTGCATCAGAATTGTTGCGTGATATTTCAGTTATGACGCTAGAAGATGCAATTACGTGTTTATCGTGTACTGTTCCTGAATTGACCAAGGCTATACTCCCTCCAATCCAAAATACACGTCTGTTTTAGGAGTTGTGACATAGTTTGATTTAATGAAGAGACTACAGTGTCCGGAGTTAATGATAGTTGAAGAAATAGAAGTTCAAAAAGCTAATAGCTATAGACCTATAGTTAATTATAATAGGGGTAAAATAGGAAAAGTTGTCAAATATTTACTTGGGGAACATAAACCAACCTGTATTTTGGATCAAAAAATAAATTGTGAACGACATGTATATTTGATCAGAGGGAGCAACCTTTCTCATAACTGCACAGTATTAGGTTTTCTGAAGGCTGTTGGTGGTCCATATAGATCTATATGATAATGTAACAGGAACATGGGTTCTCTTCATAACCTATGACTTATACTTGATCATCAACAGATTCCGACCTCCCAGGAAGCTGTGGATTCTTCTGCAAGCAAAATCCCGAAAACAGAAGAGGGTTTGATTGATTGGTCCCAGGTGAGCCAAACCGATAACTAGTTGCACTTGATCTTTTAACAATTGATAATATTATGTCAGATAGGTAACGATTCAGCTGCACTAATGTTCCGAAAATTTTGGATCTTGAAAGAAGAGAGTAAGCTTAATGGTAGGCGTATTATTCACTAGCAAAATATTACATGACAATTGTTATATTATTACCGCCATTGATACATCTTGACCTTCCTAAACCCCGACTAGAATCTTGATAATTTTGGGTTGTTGCTGTTATAATCATATTTCCCAGAACTATTGTCTTAGTTTATGAGGCAGTGTCGCTATACCTGTTGTTCCATAATGTACTCATGCAAGGCTAGTGGGATTGAAGTTCTATTAAGGCTTAAAAATTAAAATTAGTGATCACAAAGCAGTAACAGCCGCTTGTTTGATAATATTGTCTCGGAGCAAGTGCTTCCCTTTCCCTTCATAAATATTTATCCCTGATACTGGCGAAGTATCGACATGTTGCCTCTAACATCTGGAATATTCACATAACTACTCTAAGTAGAGGGTCTGTGTAAAAATTATTGCATTTTTTCCATGTCTGGTGGTGCATGTGCAATTCGTTCAGGAAGAAGTATCAGATTATGCAGGATACTGGTAAATGATAACTGGTTGTCTCACAAATCTCAATCCATCGATCAACCCTGGGCCTGGGGATTGGAAACAGAAAATCCAATTTCTCTCCCTGTTTTATGCATTCTACACTCAGCTTCTTATAACATGACTGGCCAAAGTTGTTACTGTATTTGCATGTATCTACATTGTGCATGTAACTTTATTTCCTTCTGGTGTCACTTGTCAGGATTTCTTTGGCAAGCCAGCGTTCTTGACTGTGTCAGGCCAACTTAATGGGGAAACATATGCTACTGCTCTTTCTGATGTAAATTTTCATCTTTTGTCTCTCTTCTGTCGGTGCTGTGTCTTGAACCTTATATCCTGTGTTTTTCACATCTATACCCTTGTGTCAATCTGCCAGGTATACACATTTGGCCCAACATTTCGAGCTGAAAATTCAAATACTTCTCGACATCTAGCTGAATTTTGGGTATCCTACCAATCTTGTTAATATTTTGGTCCTGTGTCTTTGCAGTTTCTCTCTAATCTTTGTTTCTGGTGTACTCCAGATGATTGAACCAGAACTTGCATTCGCTGATCTTAACGATGACATGGCTTGTGCCACTGCTTACCTCCAGTATGTAGTATGTTATCTCTTACTCTTCTGTAATCTTGCTTGATATGACAACTTGGTGTAATGATCAAATATGAACCTGTGCCCTCTTTTCCCTTTTGAAGGTGAGATACATTCTTGAAAACTGCAAAGAAGATATGGAATTCTTCAACTCATGGATCGAAAAAGGCATCATCAGTCGGTTAAATGTATGACTCCATATTTAAACTAATCAATATCCGTGTTTTTTTCTTCTATATGTAATATATTAGATGTACTGCAATATTTTCAATGGCGCAGTCGGCAGTTCCTGAATTTCTCACTGGGTTTTTGTTATAGTAACAATGATTGCTGTCTACTATGCAGGATGTAGCTGAGAAAGATTTCATTCAGCTAACTTATACTGATGCTGTCAACATTCTTCTGAAAGCTAATAAGAATTTTGAATTTCCGGTATGCATCTATACTAAGTTTTCAATCTGTTAACGAGTTCTGAATGTCTGCTGTATTAAAATTGCATGCATAAATCATTGACCAGCGGCACTTATGAACAATTGCTTTTTGCATGTGAAGTTTCTTAATTTGCACAACTGATCAATAGCTTTTGCCTTCCTTTCTCCCTTTTTTTTTTGATTTTTTTTTTTTTTTTTTTTTGGGGGGGGGGGGGGGGGGG
>ONZA01011675.1:0-11837 GCA_900322205.1 Kewa caespitosa | reverse complement strand
CTGAATTAGTTTTTTCCGGAAGATGGTTTATTGAAAAAAGTATTTTTTTGACAAAAAAATAAAAAATAAAAAATAAAAAAAGAAGTTCAAGAAAGGTCGCAACCGACTCGATCAAATGTATTCTTCTTAGTTACCTGCGGCTACAAATGAACCGTTGGCAGCCATTTGACTCCCTTGGCTGTTGAAAGTAACCCCCAGGTTCAGGAGGGTGCCACCCAACACTGTGTACATGGTTGCCATTTGCAGTATTGTGGCTTTTCGAGCTGCTCTTTCCGACTAAGAAATACATTGTCGCCCCAGTAAGAAATTCAAGAGCACAAAATTAGTTATACAGCTTCGACATGTATATATAAAGCTCATAGCTAAAGAAAGATCGAATCATGACAAAGCAACTGCTCTTTCTCAAAATTTCAACATCGAACCATTAAACACAAGTGTATTTCTTTGAATTTCTAAATTGACACCCCGTATATTTAAATTTCATAGCATGAACCAGCCCAAAGTTTGAGTTCTCACGCTGATTACAGCATCTAAGCTTCTATTGAACACCAATGGCTTTCCAGTTGTACTACTCATTCCAACAGGTAATGCTTCTTCATCACTGCCACATGCCCCCACTTACGTATAGGCACATTGGCCATTCTACAAATCCGGCTGTAGTATACTTGTGTTCTAGTTCATTTTCCATGACAACCCACCTAAAGCTTAATTACTAGAAAGAGCACAAGAACAAAGTTCACTGATAGTTTGCCGAAACTCTGCATGCCTCAAAAGAACAAAACGGAAACTTTATACTTAACGATCATTATCCAATGCGTCTCAAGTTTAGGCATAGAAAGCATGAGAACTCCGAGAAACAACGATCATTATCCAATGCGTCTCAAGTTTAGGCATATAAAGCATGAGAACTCCGAGAAACGGAGACGACTTACCTCAAGAACACGCACTCGCAATTTCAAGTCTCCTGATTCTAGTTGCTTTACAAAGTCCTCTATGCGCTGTACTCGGTACGGCATAGATATTGTGTAGTCTCTGGCCTGCAAATATATGAATCTTATGTGGTTACTAAAATGCGTATAGTATTTTTCTCTTTTCTTCTTTTTTTTTTTTTCTGTTTTTACTTCCACGAAATTTGCACATAATCGGATTGATATCAATCTAGTAAGGAGAAGGTTATCATACATCTTCGGCTTGCCTCCTTATCTCCCGCACGAGTTGTCCTCCTGTACGCCTTCTTTCTTTAAGATCAAGAAGCTCCTACAGGCAACAAGAATCTTTAGATCATTTTTACACAAAAAGGATTATTTGGAAGGGAAAATTGAGATAATCATGCAATGTTTTTCATGTTCCTGTACATACTTGTGCATACGGGGCAGCAACCTTCACAAAGGAAAAATCTGGGTCGAGTGTATAGCCAACACCTACAAATAATAGACATGTATCAAGTTTTTGAAGTAACAAGTAGCAAGTATAAGAAGTCATTCAGCTGCAAGAAAGGCTAAAGAAAACAACTAAATTCGCATAATGCCAAAGTTCAGGACATAAATCCACAATTTACACAGGTTTTATTGATGAATGAAGGCCCTGTTTGATGTGCTTTTCAGTTTTTGAAAACTACTTTTTTACTTGTACAAGCTCAAACCAAAACACAAGAATTCACAACCACCCCGTAAGTGATTTCGATTCTACGATGTTGTTAGACAGGGTTTTTCACCTTAGAAATAGTTGGCAAACAGTTTCTTGAGTGTGATAGAGAAAGCAAGATATGAGAACATAGAAATTTATTTCTTAGAGCATCAAATGCAACCAGCAGACCATATCACGGAGGATTATATTTTAACAGTATAAAAAACTACATGTGTTTAATATCCAAGATTATTCATGACAAGGCCGCTGCATTCGAAACCACACTTTCACTCTTTCCACATCAGTCTTCTTAGCAAACTGTGTAAATTAAATGTCAATTATCTAGGGTCAGACTCATCACGATATCAAATGAATCTCTCTGTACAAGGATAGTTGTCGATATTCTGGGAACTATATTGAAGTAATATGACTGCAACTGAAGCATAACACAAAGCTAAGGCCTGTGCTCTTCAGTTGAACTTCACTGAAGTGAACAAAACTATATTTGAAGGGAACGAATAATAATATGTGAGAGAAAAAGGAAGTTATTGAACTGAACATAAAATGATCTGAAAAGAACATGGTCAGGTAACCATGTCTCATTATACAGCTCCATATCCAACGGTGCTAGAACTTGGATATGAGACAACTAATGAAATTCTACCTTCTAAAGTCGAAAAAGCCCTTAGGACGAAGGTAAAGGTGGATGGAAAACGGAATGGCTGATCCTGTGCTATGGCAAACAAATCCTGCAATTTTTCACCAGTCAAAAGAAACAAAAGAAACAGAGTTAGATTAGCAAACAGTGGATCATAAAGAGGCTAAGTAAATGCTATCATGCAGACATGAAGCAGACACACAAAATTGTAAAAGGGGAAAAAAGAAAAGAAAGAAAGAAAGAAAGAAAAAAAAAAAGCAGGTACAAATGAAGCATTCAGCAAGAGGTACATCTAAAACATTACTCCCTCCGTCCCAAATTACTTGGCGCACTTGCTTTCGTGGGTCGTCCCAAGTTGCTTGTCACATTTTTATAATAGCATACAATTTTCATTGAAGTTCCAGATATTCCCCGAAAATGGACTCTGATGCTGCTGGATAAAGTTTTCTTATGTACAGCTTGCAACATCGTAGAATAGCTGCTGGAGTAAGCTTATGTTTGCCGTTTCTGTTTTTTCATCACATTGGCATAAGTACGAAATCAAATGCCTCGTAGGAATAGTGTTGTGCCTGCCCAAAATTCAACTCGACGCACAGACCCCAACACAGAAACACCTGCGTTATTACCACCATCATCCATGAATATGATCTCGCTCTCTCTCTCTCTCTCTCTCTCTTTCTGCATGTGTGTGTGTCTCTCTCTTGCTCTAGCTCTACCAGTGGCAATTCAGCCAATTCATAAGTTGCCTCAATCTGAGGAGTTGGCAAACATGACAAGTAATTTGGGACGGAGGGAACATTATTCAGGAATATTGTAAACACGAGACAGGAATAGATGAGAGTTAACTATTAATATAGAATAACCAAGTAACCAAACATGTTGGGGTAGAGTTACCCTTTTCTTTCTTTGTTCTTTTCTCAAAAACATTTAGTAAAATATTTTGTGGTCCTGATTAGTAACTGAAGTTACATGAAGCATGCAGCAAAGATGCATCTTGCAATGTCATAAGATTCCATGCAAATACAACAAGGGCGTAGATCACAAGGATAATGAAAAAGTGCAAAGTTGATCTTCATACCTCACCAATTGCAGCCAACGTAGTCTGCTGATCTGGGCTTTGATTCAGTAAATTGTCAAGGAAGTACTGTACTGATCTCCTCACCTACAGGTAAATTGAAAATCTTCTCAGATGTGAGAATCAGAGGCTCGTAGCATGTTAATATGTCTTGAGAAGTGTTCATCTGTTGGCTTTCACTAATAACCATACCGCAGAGAGATCTCCTGTAGGCTGAAGTGCTCCAAGATCAATGAGGCTCTGCATCACCTGAGTTTCGAACCTTGTCAGCACATTATGAACGAGAGTGCCAGTGAAACTGAAAGGTGAAGCTGCTAAAAGCAGACAAGGGCATCCAACATACTCTTAGTTACTATTCTTATCTCAAAGAAAGATGAGTTGATTTAAAGGAACCAAGACATAACAGACTTACAAGGTTCAATTACCGTAAGTATCATACATGTCTCGAGTATAAGGTGTTAGTCTATATATAAATGTTTGTCTCAGCTTTCATATGGTGTTAGTCCTTTTTAAAAAATGTTTGTTTCAGCTTTCATATGCCTATAAAGAATCAGAAACAACATTTTCAAGGCACAACACATTAGAAACTTGCCAAAGCAACACGAAAAGAATACCTTTTTTGCGTCTTTTTCATACACGGCATAGAATAGATCAAGCAATCTTTCCCGTGTGAAGGTTTTGATTTCTCCCATCATTCCAAAATCATAGTAGATTATTGCTTCATCTTTGTCAATGGCAAGATTCCCAGGGTGAGGATCAGCATGGAAGAAGCCTGTTTTCAGTATCTGCAAGGATCCACAAAGTTGTAAGAACAAAAATAAACAATAGAACAAAAGAATGCATAAGAAAACAAAAGCGAAGAACATGTTGAAGTATTGGCAGACATCTTTCTCTTTTCGTTTTTCAACGCAATGAACTGACAGGCATCTGTAATCTGCTGTTGCAAACTTTCTTAATTGAAGATTTGAAGGACATACAACAGACTCATGTGTGTCATGTACAGATCAATATGATGTATTGGCTATATTGATCAAACAATCAAATCATTCCAGATTTTACTAGTCCATTACTACGGATGGGCCAATAAATGATTGGGATACATTCAGGTGAAAAAATTTCACACAAATATTGTTTACGGGAGTTTCATATTTTTATGCCCCATATAACTATACAAGTAATGATGAACTTGACGTATTTCTCCTGGAGTTCAAATTTATAAAAAAAAATGGCCAAAAGGATTGATGAAGTTGAGCTATTTAGATTTTAATTTGTTACAACTTACACAGAACATCTATTAGTGGAAGCGATAATCATACATAAAACTCCAGACTACATGGTGCAGAAATCTATTTTCTGTTCAAGGCCTTGACCTCAACATAATGATGGTCCTACCTAAGCACCCATGCCAAATTCGCATCTTAACGTAGATGTATATTGGAAAATTGAGCACTTAGTTTTCCCCAAAAAATACAGGATGGACTCTTAGAAATAGTAGTTGGTCAGTCATGACATTTATTAGTATTGATAGAATGAAAGTATTGCTGAAACCACCAATTGTCAAAAATTCGAACTTCCACGCAAAAAATTGTATTCCCACTTCATTGTTGTCTGTGTTAGACTTAGAGTCTCCTTGACACCAAGGATCATCTTTCTACACGCATAAGACGACTGAGAAATGCTGCAACATTAATATCAGATAACCGCCAGATTCTGTCTAACTGACATGCATATTTCTCTCTGACGTCAGAGTGCCTGGAAGGTTCAGAATGAACAGATGGTACCTGTATTAAATATGCTTCAATAGCACGTGAAGCAATCCGAGGACGGCTAAAGCCTCGTGCATCCAGCTTATCCAATCGATTAATTTTGATGCCTGTTTGAGAAAGTAATATGATTAACATTTTGGGAATAAACACTAGGCTGAAAATTTGCGAAACAATGAGTTGATAATGATTCAACCAAATATGACTTTAAGCCTCGTACCTGGAACATACTCCAGGGTCAATACTTTTGATGCAGTATATTCCCAGTGAACCAACTATAGCACGACAAGGTTACAGAAAGTTATGCCACCATGATATGTTTTTGTAAGTCATAAAGAAATGTTAAAACAAAGGCAGGTCAATAGCTTGAAAATAAAGGTGAGCAACAGAAAGAACATACGGGTACTCGAACCCACTTCACATTCCGAAAATCCCGGCGAAATTTGTCAGCATTTTTTCCTTCATTGATGTAATCTATTTCTTGGTACAAAATTCTGGTAACTCGAAAGATTTTCCAAGTTAGTGAAGTCAAATGCTAATCAACAAGGATGAAAGACATTGAACAACCAGTTCACACATTATAAAAGCATAACACGGTGAGAGGGGGAAGAAGAGGTGAGGCACTCAGACAACAACTTAAAGACGTCATCAGTTTTGGATGCTAACACCCATCTATTTACCAAAGGAATGTCCTAAATCCATATTAAGATCAAAGTGACCAAGGACCATAAGTTCAATTCTCAACATGATGAATAGGCACATAATTAAAAAAAAATGGTTCGTAACTCATAAGTGCAGCTTAAAGCCAGCTTTTAACATCCTGTAATAGTTACCAATTACCAGCCAATGTGACCCACCCATTTAACCAAAAAAAAGGAAATTTAAGTTTCTATTCCCTTTTGAACCCTCGCCTACTCTTTCCATTTAGCCTACAGAAGCATAATTGCATTGATACACCTAAGTAGTGTACTCGCTAATCAATAATTTTCCTTCGACAAGAAAACCAAACCTTTTCTTAGAAAGACTGCACAGTAGAACATTGGAGAAAAAGGCTACAACACAGATATTCAATACAGAAATGGCAGCGAACACGGCAACACATCATCACATCCCCCTAATCCCAAACTTATTGCAGTTATGTTGGACTTTCTTCACAAACAAGTGAACAACTAAAGAACAAACCAGAACAAGATGTTTATCACTTACGTAGCACATTCTTCATAGATACCAGTCCAGTCCCTAGTCGGACCACCCAAAGCTTCACTGTTCTGAAAATAGTCTGCAATCAGCTTCAAGTTTTCTGTGTGCAAAAGAAGTCAACTTGAGTGATATGTTTTACATTAAACAAGAAAGCGGAGACAGTATAAGTTCAATACAGAAAACAGCAGTGGGTATCAAACAATTCGCATTTGTGCTGAATCTATAGGCCTTGAACAAATTCTCTTCTTTTTCACGGCGTGGCAGTGATCAATAGACGGATAGACCCATTCATAAACCCCATGCCACCGGCAGGAATGGTCACAGTTATCATTAAAAGTTAAATAAGTGGAGTGAATTATTTGTACTACAAACGGAACAAACTCAAGCACTTGATTCCCCTATTCCGGAAATTATATATGCCTGATTTATGCTAATCTTGCACTGAATTACATCATCTTAGGAAGCAACTCAGTCAGTAAAAAAAAAATGATTTGGACAGTAGAAAACAATGGCTTAACCCTTGGGAATATAACAGTTGAATGACAAAGTTTAAGCAGGTAAGAACACTGATTATAAACATTACAACAAGTAAGCATCTACTCAAGCTCCATCTCTCTTATCATTACTGTTCACACCCTATCTCAAGGTTAGCAGGTATGGGTAAAGGTAGAGTAGAAAACGGGGACGGAGCAGGTCCTTGTAACTCCTGACAATCACAAAAGACAACAATACATACATTTTTCTAGGATCAATGAAGCTCTCGTCAACCTGGCTCAAGAAGAAAGGGGATCTGGACTCTGAAAAAGTACATACTTTGGTTCTTGCCATAGCTTAAAGAAGTTGGTGATGGAAGTGGGTCACACACTAAGTGACTAACGAATCATGTTCCCTTAAAAGTCAGTACCACTACGCCCTATCACATAAGATGATCAAAAGTCACGAATGATGAATCACTTACGTAAATCGATGTCAAAAAGTCTTTTCAAGCCAGGCCTTTGAACTTTTACGACTACTTTCTCTCCATTATGCAGGATTGCGCGGTGTACCTACACGCAACAAACGTAGTTTTCAAGTCAGAAAACTTACCAAGCACTTGGTAAGCAGCACAAATCAACCTAAGCTATGGCTATGACATTAATTATCCTACATCAGCATAATTGATGGCACAAGATATAGAAAATCCTCAGTAAAATTGTCAAGTATTCACTACCTAACGGACAGTGAATACGAAATAGCCCGTATATCTGCTACATCTAAGAGAATTATCAACTTCTGAAACCACTTAGCAAAGTAAAATTACTGAAACTTGTATCACCAAGACAGGAATAACACGAAGTAAGGAGAGTTACGTAAACTCAAAAAGGGCACCTGACCAAGACTAGCGGCGGCAATTGGCTGGTCTTCAAACTCCTTAAATAGAATATCGACAGGGGCTCCAAGTTCCTTAGCTATGAAATCTTTCGCTTTCTGCGCTGAGAATGCTGGCACCCTATCCTGCAATATTTCCACCAAAAAAAAAAAAAAGAACATAATACACATTTCTAAGATGTTCAAAATATCAGAACCATAGTACGACCACAAATATGGTGGTGATATCACATTTATCTACCTGCAACTTGGCAAGCTCATCCACATACTCTGTAGGAAAGAGATCAGATCTTGTAGACGAGAGTTGTCCTAACTTAATAAATGTCGGACCAAGCTGCAGCACTCTCTCCCTGAGCCATGCAGCGGTTTTTTTCCTTCTCTCCTTCTGAAATAAGGATTTATGCAGAACATTTGAAAATAAAACTTGCAGGAAATCACACCAAGCTCTGTATTCCAGAGAAAGTATGAAAGGGAAACTCTAAGCCCACCAATTTATAAGCAATATCCTTCAGGTAAGAGACCCTTGATAACAAACAAAAGACATCAAAACTGTTACCTGTTTCTCTTCATCAAATCCACCCGCATATGCCCACTTGGCGTTCTCTAACAGGACACGTACACGGAGAGAAAGGACAAATGACCACACATCTATAGATCTTTGCACAGAATTGTAACTATCATCGGCCCAGCTGAACCCCACATCAGTAGGCAAAACCCTCGGCTCATCAAGTGGAGGAAGTCCTTCATCTACAAGAACCTTTGACCTCTTAACCAGGGGAGGAGCAGCTTCTTTCTTCACTATGCTCACTCCATTAATAGCCTTTTTTGCTCCATTAATCAGTGGCTTGGTGCCATTCACGGCACCAGCCTTGTTAACGGATGAATTCTTTGCGTTTCTCAGGACTTCACTTGTGGGCACCATTTTGATTGGCCGCCCATTGCTGCCCAAATCTGTTGGCACTTTAGTCAACTCAGCTTGTAACCTGAAAGCTTTCCGAGACGCTGGCAGATTACATGTGTGCCTCTTAAACTTAGGGAGTGTACCGGAAACTGAGCTTGAAAAACTGAGGTCCTCGACTGTTGTGCGGTGATGAGGTAGACCCATGTCGCGGCAGTAAGAGCTCTGTGAAGCTAGTATTGCCACCATTTAAACAATGTTCCAACTAAAGCTGAGATGTCACTTATTTGATGTAGCTTGACAGTTGAGTGTTCTTCGCAACAAACAATCCCAAATCTGTAAATACCAAATCCGTTTTCAATTAGTAGCGGCTACAATAAATGAAAAATGCAAAAGGCCACATCGATACAAAAAGAATAACCAACAAAGCTGCAGCAGCACGCGCCCGAATATATACTCTTAGACAACAACAACAACAATAGCTAGTGCATTTAAAAGCAAGGTGGTAACTGAATGTCTTCATCCTTATCGTTAGAGAAGCACGAGCACTAAATTGCCTTGAAAAACAACCTCATATAACACACAATACAGGAACAAAAGCATACTCTGTAGAACTTTATCTTCCTATACGATCATAATTCTTTCGCATTCCAAAAGTAGTTTCTTCTTTCAATAATCAAATGGAAACAATCTTGCAAGATTCCAAATTATTTCAAAAAGATAAACATCATTTTCAGGAACAAATTTCTACATTCAAGCCAGGAAGTAAACAATGTTGGAATTACCATAACAGCATAGGAGAACAAGAAGCTCTCCACTTACTGTGGGTTCATAGGTGGAGGAAAACTGGCAATCAAATCCATCACTCAAGTACTCTCAAAACATGTATAAATTTGGACATCCGAGAAGGTCCAACACGAACAAATCGATGAGCAACCATATTAACATTCCTTCAAAAGAACAATCCACACTAGTTTGACAGTTTGACTCCCTTGCTCTTCAAATTCTTTCTACCTGACCTCCTTCTATCATTGCCTACACTTACCAAGCTAAGGCTCCTACTCCTACATACAATATTGCTGCAAACAAGCTCAATATACACGAAACACCCGAAATTCACAAGCTATAAACACATAATCAAAACATTAATTAGCAAAATCAAGTTTGTAGCCCAACCCATATCACATTATCATTCCCTTAAAAGAACAATCCATTCTTGTTTGACTCCCTTGCTCTTCAAATTCTTTTTCCCTAACCCCCTTTTATCATTGCCTAGACTTACCAAACTAAAGGCTCCTACTCCTACATACAAGATCACTGCAAACATGCTCAATATATATACACAAAACCACTGAAATTCACAACTTTGTACTTTGTACCACAACAATCAATCTCATGAACACTCCTGCTTGAGCCATATACACAATCTTTACTCTGACGAAACAAAAGTATTATTTCCATTGAACCGGAAAAATCAACCAAACAATTTTTAGCACTTTCCGAGAATATACAATTCCTCGGAAATACAACTTCCTAGGAATTGCTACTTCCTCGTAGTGAACCAAACGACCACTAATATTCCAAATCACACCTATCACTAATCAAACTCACACAAAACTCCATATAAACATACAATCAAACATATTATCACAAAAACAACAGATACCCAGATAGCATTTCCATGCAATTAACACTAAAGATACAAACTTTCCACAAAATAAGGCAGTAATACTCACTTTTCACAATGACCCACTTTCAAGAATAACAACAACAACAACCTTTGATACTCCAAACCCAGAATTTAATACCAAATGATGTAATGATAACAGTCAAAATCAAGTGTTTTTTTGCCTAAATTGACTAGCTACAAACTTTAATGGGTTATATGGTGATGTACATGAAATAAAAAATTTATTTATTTTATTTTCTGGGTATTAAAATGTGGACCATTCAGTTTATTGGTTGTTATTGCACTGCGTGTACTACTATTGTTTGGTATACCATCACCAGGTTGTGACTGTTAGCTATGTGACAGTCAGAGCTAATGACTGGTAAAGTAGTTAGTTACTGTCAGTGTCTTGACACAAACTGCTGACGTGTACTTGACTGTCACCTGTAATGTTGTCACCGCTAGGTGAGTGAATACTGAATAGTAGAGTGTGTATTGGTGATAGTTTGGTAGGTAACGTGCCTTGATAGAAAAAGAGTGTAAGAAAATGCCATGAATGGCGGGAAGTACATTTGGCATGTGGGACTGTGGGAGTTGTGTTGTGAAACTTTGTTATCATGGAATATAGTTTAGTTATGAGGAAGGATACTAGTTTTCTATCCGTGATACGCACGGGTTATAAATTATTCAAATCTTATTCTATATGTACGCACTGATATGTTTTAGAATCAATTTAAATTTTTCTCTAAATTAAATTTAGATTGAAAATACTGAAATCTCTCTAAACTAAAATTTATTCTCATGGGATATTAGTTTCTAAATTTATTTGTCTCATAAATTATAAAAAAAAAAATTATGTAAGGTTGTCTAACATCTATAATATATTGGGAAATTAAAATTTTATACACAAATGTATTGTTACAAATGGATGATGAATTTGAATGATATGACATACATATACATTTTATTTTTTCTTTTAAGAAAGTTTGTATGTGTGTATGAATGAAACGAAAAGTAAAAAATTATGATACATACATAAGCAAACATGCTAGTATATATAATAAACTTATAATTAAGTAAAAACTAAAAATATTAGACTAATGGACGCAAAGAAAATTAAGCAATAACAAAAAAGAGTAAAAAAATTACAACTATTGAAACAAATTAACAACGTTGAAAATTACCTGAGATAATGAGAACAAAACTAATGAATGAGTAGAGAATAAGAAGAAGAAGAAGAAGAAAAAATGAGGATCAATTTATAGAGAAAAGAGGTAAAGAGTTTGAACAGTTCAAAAGTTTGTGGGTAAATCAAAAGATTAAGTAATTTATTGATAAATTAAATTAACAATTATTTATGTACAACTTTTTATAATAAGAATTAAAAGTGTTTTAAAAATTTTTAACCTAATTACATAATTAAGTTTTATTTGTAATGTTTTTTTAGTTATTTTATTTAATTTGAATTTATTATCATGTAGAAATAGTTGCTATCCTATTTTATTTTATTTTATTTTATTTTCTTAAGGTTTGTATGCGTGTATGAATAAAACAAAAGGTAAAAAATCATGATACATACA
>ONZA01011671.1:21563-40670 GCA_900322205.1 Kewa caespitosa | reverse complement strand
CAGAATATCGCCATTTTTGGCGGTTTTCGTGTTTCTGAAGATCGTAAAAGTGAGATTAGGTTTTGGATCTTGATGCTCTGTTATCGGAAATGCAACCGATTTCGACGTCGCGAAGCCAAGCTTATCTCGCCGCTCTCTCTCAACAAATCCAGAAAAAACTTCTACGAGTTAGTTCTTCTGTTTCTGTGTTTTTGCTTAATCTTCATTAATCGGTGTTGCCGTGTTGCTTAAGTTGCGAATTGCCGTTATGCTTCATCAACTTTTGATCGGAGATGAGTTTGAACTTTTGATTGCTTGTTGTTGCAGTTAATGTATCTCGTTTTATTAACTTCAAATTTTCATTGATTTTGTTTATTAATTTCAACTTTTTTTTTTTACTTAAACAATGAGCGAGTTTATTTGTTTTTCGTTAATTTACACGTAATCAGATGAATTTGAATGCAGTTTTCTGTGATTGCTGTATTTGCTGTTGTTAACTATCTTAAATTTCTGCTGATTTTGTTAATGTTGCGTTTGGGAACTTAAATTTGAAATCATGAATTTGGGATGAATTTGTGCTTGGATGGCAAATAAAATATAAGTGTGGATTTCATCCAAATCCATGGCCTCTTACAAAGGCACAAATTTGGAGGATTTTAAATAACACACCTTAGCATGACATTTGAAAATTTTCTCCCTCCACTTGTTTCCCTACGTGTATAGGATTTCAAATCCATCATTATGGTAGATTTTAAGAACTTTTACTCTATTTAAAATTCAAATTATCAAATTCAAGTTGCCAAACACACACTAAGCAGTTTTGATTTGATTTGATTGACGTAAGGCTTAACTACTTTTTTTTTTTTTTTTTTTTTGATGGCCAGGCGGAAGCATCTCCGTCGCAGCGGCGCAATCTGTTGGAGGAGTTGTTTGCGGACATAGCTTTGGAGGTCGATGATCGAGCTAAAGGTCTCTCTCTTTTCCGCTCTTGTTTTTTAGGGTATCTAAAAAGAGCTGAGTTGATATGTGATGAAAATCGAATGTTTCTGTTTTGTAATGCATGCTGTATTTGACGTTGTGTGAACTTTAGTTCAATCCATGAATAATTCTAATCATGTGTAATCTGTAATCGAGAAATATAATTGATCACTGAATTATTGTTATATATTATCTATATAGAAGCTGAATCTATTGCTGCATGCTTGCTGGTTACTTTTCTGAAGTAATGACATAACACCATAAGGTGCACGCTTAGGTATTGTTGTGTCTAACCTGGTTTGTAGCGTCTCAGATTTAGCTAATTAATGTACTTAGAATAAGGTTGTTTCAAAGCTCCCATTTTGTAACTAGATTCCATTCTGGGCTTCAGTTCTTCGTAATGAGAATGGGCCCCTAAATTATGGCAAGATTTTAGTGGTTGTCCTATGTGAGTTATTTACACGATTATTCCTCAACTGTGTTAGTTGGGTGTCCCTCAAAGAACTGGTTAATTGCTCGTTGTTAGGGAGATTGCACGGCACCCCACCCCAATGTATCAGTGTACTCATAAGTCATAAGCATAATAGAATAAAGCCGAAATGGTTTGCAAGGGAAGAAAATCATGATTTCATGACCGTACTCACTCACATTCGCTCAAGCATTCAAGTGGAGTAACTACACTACAAAGAGACAAGAAGGTCGAAAGTCACTACCGCATATTATCTTGCTCATACGCTAGCTATGGCGAAAAGCCAAAAACATGCGAAAGCAAGCATCTGTGGTGATTATGAGGACAGAATACACTAGCAGGGATGAAGGGTAGACACCTGAGAGTTGTTAGCCTTTGTTACGCAGGGTAGCTTGGTGCCGTTATCTTTTGCTATGCGCTTATTATTGTGAAAGGCGTAAAGTGAATTATCATTATAAAAAGAATAAACCAGAAGTTATGGAGGTTCATACCCCCTCCATTCCCCATCCTCCCCTGTGACGCATTTTTGCTGTCAGGACTTGTATTGTAGGCTGCTTGGAGCCATGGAGTGTTCTTTTTTAAAAAGTTGACTAGCATAAGACCAGTGAACATCATGAACAGAACAAAGAACAAGAAATGGAGGACATGACCCTCTCATTTCACCATTCTTCAGTGTGCACGCTGGGGGCTTAGGCACGGCCAATTATGGCTTTGTCGTGGCTTTAATTTTATACTTGTGTATCTGTGTTGTCGATGAGCTGCTAACACTCTGCCTTTGTAGGTTATGTCTTATTTTAACTTTTCCTTTTCTTTTCGACCCTTCATTATGTTCTTGGATGGTGTTTACTTTTTCTTCTTTTTAGTTTCCACCCAAGTCATTATAGCTGAACCTGTGTGACCTAAGTGCATCATCGTACAGCTTTTGTCCGATATTCAAAGTTATATGTCTGACATTCCATGTTCTATTTTTCAGCACCTTTTTTTTTTCATTTTCTTTTCTTTTCTTTTCTTATCTTTTCTTTTCTTTTGGGTATCACTTTGCTTCGTTCAGTTCTGTCTAAGTTACCTTGCTCTTTTTGTATTCCCCATGTGTTTGGGCTTTCTTCTTTCATATATAATGCCTTTCAAATTTTTATCTTTCAACCTCCCTGTACACCTTCCTCTGTTCCCCCCCTTCTATCCCTCTTGTTACCCGCCTTTTGTCCTCCTTAAATAGTCAATCTTAAACCTAACACTTATGACAAGAGGAGTACAATAAGTTGCCGATATCCAAGTTACTTTTTCTTGTAACATTGTAGGTATGTTTGTAGACTTTAAATTGTGATTGGTACTGCTTCTTAAGGGCAACTGGCAAGTACCATAGTTGTTTAAGTGCTGTTGTGGGGAGTATGTGTTCTTGTCAAAGGGATGTTTACGAGTGACGTTTGGTATAAGATTCACCCCATGTTTGGCAGCAAAGCTAGGCTTGTCTCTGCTTTCTGTTTAGTTTGGTGGATCTTGTTCAGTTCTGCGCGACATAATATCTAAAATAGATATGCGTCAATTTGTTGCCTGGGTTCATTTTGTTCTTGCATGTTGTCGATGGATTAATTGTGATTGGCTTTCAATAAATTTCATCAGTGAGCTTCTGTAATTGGTTGCATTTACTGCCTGCCTCCCTCTAGGTAGTGTTTATCTTGTTTCCCAGGTAATAGTCTAATTTGATTCTTCGATACTGCAAACAGATATTATTCTAAGCAAAGGTGAAGGTGCAATTGCTTTTGGAGCAGAAGCAGCAGAAGATCGCATTTGTTTTTATGATGTTCTTTCTGGCCATTTCATCCAGGTGCCGGAGGACGGACAGCCTATTTTTGATCTTATTGTTAAGCTATGGAGCCAGTCATTCGCATCTCATATATTTGCGTTATTATTCCACAAATTGGTATGTGAAATTCTGAGTATATAGATTGCTTCTGGGTATTTAATTGAGAAAGATTGTGTTATGATGGAAATAAATCCTATCACCGGATTTTGTTTCTGCACAAGTTTTCTTGAGATTGGAATCTGGTTCTAAGTTTTAGTAATTGTTTGCCCCGGAGAAGGATTATATAGACATACTTCATCTGTTGGTTGACGAATTGGCCTCTCTGTTAAATCATTGACCAAGTCTTCCCCTGCCCTTGCCTGAGGCTTTGTGAGCATTGTCTCAGCTTTCATGTTCATGAAGTCCAAGTACTGGTGGTGATTCCTGCATATATATATATATATATATTTTATTATTTTATTTTTTTTTCCCTTTTCTTCACCCCCTTTTCTAAATATGTGGCTAGTTACTAGTAACATCTGCTCACAGGGGATGACAGAGTAAGGAGACGGCTTACTCTGCCTTTCTATTTACATGTTCAAACGATCAACTGCAAATTTTGGGGACTGAACTTCTAATCTTTCGAGGCACCCTTAGGGTTTGACCATCTCTATTGTTAATTCTATATTATCTGCTGACATTGTTTAACATATCTGTATGTGTACAGTTGTTTGAAGTTAAAGTTGAAGACTCTGACAAGCTTCTCCGCTATTCATCTGCTCTTGTTCAGGGTTCTACAAATGTTTTCTGGTACGTTATCGTTTATGATTGAACTGATCTATTCTAAGATGCACGTTCCTTCAATGATTTTGGGTACTAGTGAAATCTCAGCTCTGGCTATTTCAAAGATAAGAGCGTGCATGGTTGCATCTCCCAGCCTAAATTGGCTTGTGATGTTATCTTCCAAGCTGTTGTGGTTGATGTTTTGCTTTACTAAACTGATGAAACTCTATTTTTTCGTACTTACAAGAGAATGTGTACTGTCACATCTTCAGGATTGACATCCAAACAAACACAAGACGGTTCCAGTCACTTTTTCGCGTAAGTGTCCTAGTATCTAGTATTTGGTTAGTTGGTGATTTTCTCTACTTTGGGGACTTCTTAAGTCGAATACTGATGTTCCTGGCATATTTCAGTATCTTCTTGCGGACGTCGCCTTGACCCAGTCACGATTATCTAAACTTCCTCCTCAGGTCAGTTAATGCCCCTTGATATGCAGATGATAACACATTCCTGTTTGCTTGCATTGTGTGTGTCATTCTGCTAGCTTCTCAGATAATTTCAAGTTTCAATTATTTGTCAGGCTCAGCGAGATCTCTTTCTTCTGTTGTCGAGATTTATTTTCTTCTATAATGCAGGTACAGTTCAGAGTGATAGAATCCTTTTGTTTACTGAAACATGTTTGATTCCCCCGGTTAACTCTTTGTATGTTTCCTGCTCACAGTTGACAAGCTAGAAAGTTTTCTGAACCAGTTTCCTGCTTTTCCAAACTCTTTCTTGGTTGGTGGTCCAGCAGATATTTTTGTTATTGAGCTTACAGATCAGGTATGAAATAAGACTTGGTAGTTGGTAACTAGTTTTCTGTTCCTTGAGAAAGGCAATTTTCAGCTATGTTGACTCATCTTACAACCATGCAGCTTCAAAAACTGAAGGTGGAGCCTGTTTTGCTGCACTACTTGTCTCAAATTAAGGTGCTCCAAGGTGAGACAGCCTCATTGTGATCTTAATGCTGGAGCTTTATGCATATCTAGTGTCTCCCTAGAATATTTTTCTGATGGCTGGTAATGAATGACTTCTCCAGGTTTGGAGCTCAGAATGACCACAAGTACAAGGCTAAAGACTTGCTTGTACAGCTTTACTTCTCCTGGAGGTCCCATGTATCCAACAAGAACTGTTCGCCACGCAGCTTGGGATGCCTTGGATGCACTTTTCCCTGTGAGTTACAATCCTAATTAATCCATTTACGAGGTTCTATCCTGATATTCTTTTGGCTAAACAATAATGTTTTCTGCTGTTTTTATTTTCCTTCTGTTGTGATATACTTCCCTAAGCCCTTTCTCTTTTCTAATGAATGACTTTCTATAACGTTTTTTTTTTTCCTTCCTTTTTTCCTATTTTTTTTTCCTTTGGGGGATTGGGGGTGGGGGGGACTGGAGCATGTATCAGTTTCAGCTTTATGGATTGGTCTGAAGAGAATCATAAAATGTAGCAAATTGTACATTCAACTAACGCCATCACCCTGCCAAACCAGTTCATGGCTACGAAGTAATCTAAAACCAAGTCCATCATGTCTGCATGGCCTATCAAGGCGAGAGTATCACATTACAGGCTTTGTTTCCTGCATTTTTGACTCTCAAATATCTGGCACTTATTTCTGATTGGTACCAGCAAGTAAATGAATGGGGAGTTGGGGACCCAATGTCAGGCCATATGGAGGACAAAAATACTTCCGGGGATCTTGTGAACCAAATAGTACCACTTCCATAATTTTTCTTTCGAGACCCAACACATACCCTTATCCATGTTTTCATGATTTATAGTGTTTGATTTCGACCATTTCAGGGCATTACTGCTTTGTGGATCTTTGGGCCACGAAGACTACTTGACTATCCCTTATGTATTTGTGGCCTACAATTGTGGGTATCACATATTATAAGCTAGCTTACCTCATTTTCGACCTATAGTTAAGCATTCATTTCCAAAGGGCTAGAAGGAAAACGCCGAAAATGCCATGATTGGGTCAGAATTTTCGTATATGGTGGTACTAAGCACGTGTGCGACTTAGAAGAAAAACGCCAAAAACGGGTCGTGAAAGGTGTTACCAGGTGGCAGTACCGACATGGGTGGGGTCTATATTGATGTGGGAACGTCCCATAGGGGTTGGGGGACAAATCTCTACGCTGTCCGGAACGCCCCGGAAATGGACGAAATCAAAGGCTATAAGTCACGAAAAACCGTCCTCGGGGGTTCGAAATGAGAAGTAATGAAAATGGTACCATCGATAAATATGGGTCCGAGGAGTTTGCAACTGTCAATGATTGGTTAGGAAAAAAGTCGTATATGGTGGTCCTAGGCACGTGTCTGATTTTGAAGAAAAACGCCGAAAAATGGTCGTGATAGGTGTTCCCGAGGGGAAGTACCGCCATGGGTGGGGCTAATATTGATGTGGGAACGTCCCATAGTGGTTCAGTGACGAATCTCCATCGAGCCTTAGGACGCCGTGAAATTGGCCGAAACTTAAGGCTATAAGTCACGCAAAATTGGTCCTGGGCGTCCATAATAAAAAGTGATGAAACTACCATTGATAAAAATGAGCCAGAGGAGGCCATTGGACGGAGTAGGCCATTAGAGCCCATTCTGGTCTACTATTGGGGTCAAATATGTCGTTTATGGTGGTTCCGGGCACGTGTTAGATTTTGAAGGAAAACACCTAAAACGGGTCAGAAAAGGCGTTCCCTAGAGGAAGTATTGCCATGGGTGGGCCTTTTATTGATGTGGGAACGCGCCCTTGCGATGGGCGGGCCAATATCCTCCGAGCCCCGGAACGCCCCGGAAATGGCCGAAACCAAAGGCTACATAAGTCACGAAAATCGGCGCAGGAGAATTCAAAATGAAAATTGACAAAAATGACACCATGGACAAATATGGGTCCTAGGAGGCCATTGGAGTTCGTTTCGGCCATTAATTGGTTGGAAATGACCTATATGGTGGTATAGGACACACAGACTTTGAAGTAAAACGCTAAAAACTGGTAAAAGGTGTTCCGAGGGGCAAGTGTTGGGTGGTGCTTATACTGATGTGGGAACTCGCCCTTGCGATAGGGGGTCGATCTCCACCAGCCCGAGACGCCCTGAAAATTGCCGAAATCGAAGGGCTATAAGTCACGAAAATCGGCTTCACGTCCGAAATGAAAATTGACGAAAACGGCATCATGGACAAATATGGGCCCTAGGAGGCCATTGGAGTCCGCTTCGGCCATTGATTTGGTTGGAAATGGCCTATATGGTGGTCCAAGACACGTGTTGGACTTGAAAGGAAAAAATGATGGGTTGTAAAAGGTGTTTACGGGGACAATTGTTGCCATGGGTGGAGCTTAAATTAATGTTGGAACGCACCCTTACGATGGGGTCCAACCTACACCGGCTGGACGCCCAAAAAATGGCAGAAGTCGAAGGCTATAAGTCACGAAAATCGGCCCCATGATCTGAAATGAAAATTGACGAAAATTGCATCATGGACAAATATGGGCCCTAGGAGGCCATTGTTCGGCCATTGATTTGGTTGGAAATGGCCTATATCGTTGTCCCGGACACGTGTCGAACTTTGAAAGAAAAGGCTGAAAATAGGATGTAAAAGGTGTTCCCGAGGACGAGTGTCGCCATGGGTGGGGCTTGTATTGATAGGGAAACGCGCCCTTGCGATGGTGGGTCTAATCTCTACCGGTCCCGGTACGCCTCGGAAATGGCCGAAACCGAAGGCTATAAGTCATGAAAACGGCCCCGGGGGGCCGAAATGAAAATTGACGAAAAGGGCACCATGGATAAATATGGGCCCTAGGAGGCATTTGGAGTTCGTTTCGGCCATTAATTTGATTGGACACGTGTCAGACTTTGAAATAAAATGCCGAAAACAAGATGTTAAAGGTGTTCCCGGGGGCAAGTGTCACCATGGGTGAGGCTTATATTGATAAGGGAACGAGCCCTTGTGATGGGGGGCCAATCTCCATCGGGCCACGGGACGCCCCGAAAATGGCCGAGTCGGAAAGCTATAAGTCACGAAAATTGCCCGAGGGACCGTAATGAAAATTAACGAAAACGGCACCATGAACAAATATGGGCCCGAGTAGGCCATTGGGGTCCGTTTCGACCATTGATGGGATGGAAATGGCCTATATGGTGGTCCAGGACACATGTCGAATTTTGAAGGAAAACGCTGAAAACGGGGTGTAAAAGGTGTTTATGTGGCAAGTGTCGCCATGGGTTGGGCTTATATTGATAGGAACCAGCTCTTGTGAGGGGGGGGGGGGGATCTCCACCAGGCCCATCGGAAATGGCTGAAACCGAAGGCTATAAGTGACGAAAATTGGCTGGGGCCGAAATGAAAATTGACGAAAACATCACCATGGACAAATATGGGATCTAGGAGGCCATTGGGGTCCGTTTTGGCCATTGATTTGGATGTAAATGGCCTCTATGGAGGTCCAGGACACATGTCAGACTTTGAAGGAAAACGCCTAAAACGGGGCGTAAAAGGTGTTCATGGGGGCAAGTGTCGCCATGGGTGAGGCTTAACTTAATGTGGGAATGCATCTTTGCAATGGGGGGACCAATCTCCACCGAGCCCGGGATGTCTCGGAAATGGCCGAAGCACAAGGCTTTAAGTCACGAAAATCGGTCCGAGGGGTACGAAATGAAAATTGACGAAAATGGCACCATGGACAAATATGGGCCCTAGGAGGCCATTGGAGTCCGTTTTGGCCATTGATTTGGTTGGAAATGGCCTATATGGTTGTCCCACACGTGCCACACTACGAAGGAAAAAGCCAAAAACAGGTTTGTAAAAGGTGTCCCCTTGGGTGTCGCCATGGGTGGGGCTTATATTGATGTGGGAACGCGCCCTTGCGTTGAGGGGGCCTATCTCCACCGGGCGCGGCTGAAACCGAAGACTATAAGTCATGAAAATTGGCACGGGGTCAAATGAAAATTGACGAAAACGACACCATGGACAAATATGGGCCCTAGGAGGCCATTAGGGTCCATTTCAGCCATTGATTTGGATGGAAATGGCCTATCTGGTGGTCCAGGACACATGTCGGACTTTGAAGGATGGAAATGGCCTAGGACACATGTGGGACTTTAAAGGAAAACGCTGAAAACGGGGTGTAAAAGGTGTTCACGAGGGCAAGTGTCGCCATGGGTGGGGCTTAACTTAATGTGGGAGCGCACCCTTGCGATGGGGGACCAATCTCCACCAGCCAGGACGCCGTGGAAATGGTCGAAACCGAAGGCTATAAGTCACGAAAATCGGCATGAGTGGTCGGAAATGAGAACCGTTGAAAACGGCACCATGGAGAAATGTGGGCCCTAGGAAGCCATTAGAGTCCGTTCGGCCATTGATTTGGATGGAAATGGCTTATATGGTGGTTGAAGACACATGTCGGGCTTTAAAGGAAAACCCAGGTTGTAAAAGGTGTTCACGCGGGCAAGTGTCGCGATGGGTATGGCTTAAATTAATGTGGGAAAGCACCCTTGCGATGGGGGTACAATCTACAACGTGCCGAAATCGAAATTGGGCGAAGCCGAAGGCTATAAATCACGAAAATCGGGCCCAGGGGTCCGGTCCGAAATTAAAATTGACGAAAACGGCACGATGGACAAATATGGGCCCTAGGAGCCCATTGGAGTCCGTTTCGGCCATTGATTTGGTTGGAAATGGCCTATATTTGGTTGTGTCACAGACTTTGAAGGAAAATGCAAAACAAGGTGTAAAAGGTGTTCCTTGGGGCAAGTGTCGCCATGGGTTGGGCTTATATTAATGGGGTAACGCGCCCTTGCGATGGGGTGGCCAATCTCCACCGGCCCGGGACGCCATAGAAATGGCCGAAACCAAAGGCTGTCACACAAATCGGCCCCGGGGGTCCCAAAATGAAAATTGACGAAAAGGGAATCATGGACAAATATGGGCCTAGGAGGCCATTGGAGTCCATTTCGGCCATTCATTTGGATGGAAATGGCTTATATGATGGTCTAAGACACATGTCGGACAATGAAGGAAAACGCTGAAAACGGGTTGCAAAAGGTGATCACGAGGGCAAGTGTCGCCATGGGCGGGGCTTAAATTAATGTGGGAACGCACCCTTGCGATGGGGGGTCCAATCTCCAACGGGCCCCGGGATGCCCTGGAAATGGCCGAAACCGAAGGCTATAAGTCAAGAAAATCGGCCCCGAGGGTCCGAAATGAAAATTGACAAAAACAGTACAATGGACACATATGGGCCGTAGGAAGCCATTGGAGTCTGTTTCGACCATTAATTTGGTTGGAAATGACCTATATGGTTGTCATGGACACGTGTTAGACTTTGAAAGAAAATGCTGAAGACAAGCTGTAAAAGGTGTTCTCGGGGGCAAGTGTCGCCATGGATAGGGCTTATATTGATGGTGGAACGCACCCTTGCGATGTGGGGGCCAATTTCCGCTGGTGCAGGACTCTCCGGAAATGGCCGACACCGAAGGCTATAAGTCACGAAAATCGGTCCCGGGAGCCCAAAATGAGAATTGACGAAAACGGCACTATGGACAAATATGGGCCCTAGGAGGCTATTGGAGTCCGTTTCGGTCATTGATTTGGATGGAAATGGTCTATATGGTGGTCCAGGACACATGTCGCACTTTGAAGGAAAACGCTGAAAGCTGGTTGTAAAAGGTGTTCACGGGGCAAGTGTGGCCATGGGTGGGCTTAAATTAATGTAGGAATCCACTCTTCCGATGGGTGGTCTAATCTTCACCGGGCCCCGGGACGCCTCGGAAACGGCCAAAGTCGAAGACTATAAGTCATGAAAATCGGCCCCGGGGGTCCGAAATGAAAATCGACGAAAACAACACCTTTGACAAATATGGGTCTTAGGATGCTATTGGAGTCCGTTTCGGCCATTGATTTGGTTGGAAATGGCCTATGTGGTTGTCCCGGACACGTGTCACACTTTGAAGAAAAACGCCGAAAACACGCTGTAAAAGGTGTTCCCGGGGCAAGCGTCGCCATGGATGGGGGCTTATATTGATGAGGGAATGCGCCCTTGCAATGGGGGCCAATCTCATCGGGCTTCGGGACAGAAATAACCAAAATCAAAGGCTATTAGTCACCAAAAATCGGGTCCAAGGGGCCCGAAATGAAAATTGTCGAAAACGGCACTATGGACAAATATGGGCCCTAGGAGGCCATCAGAGTCCGATATGGTCAATGATTGGTTCAGAACATTCGTATATGGTGGTCCCGAGCACGTGTTTGAGTTTGAAGAAGAACGTCGAAACCTGACAATAATAGGTGTTCCTGGGTAAAGTACCACCATGGGTGGGGCTAATATTGATGTGGGAACATCTTATAGCAGTTGGGGAACAAATCTACAGTTAGCCCTGGGACACTTTGGAAATGGCCGAAAACGAAGGCTATAAGTCACGAAAAACCGGTCCCGGGGGTTAAAAATGAAAAGTGATGAAACTAGTACCATCGATAAATATGAGTTGGAGGAGGCCATTGGAGTCCGCTATGGTCAATGATTGGTTCGGAAAAGTTTTATATGGTGGTCCCGAGCACGTGTTTGATTTTGAAGGAAAACGCCGAAAACTGGCCTTAAAAGATGTTCGTGTGGGGATATACCACCATGGGTGGGGCTAATATTGATGTGGGAACGTACCATAGCGGTTGGGGGACAAATATCTACTACGTCCGGAATGCGTTGGAAGTGGCCGAAACCGAAGGTTATTAGTCACGAAAAACTTGATTCGGAGGGTCCCAAATGAAAAGTGATGAAAATGGTACCATCGATAAATATGGGCCTGAGGAGGCTTCTTGAGTCTGTTACGGTTCATGATTTGGTCGGAAATGTCGTATATGGTGGTCCGGGTGCGTGTCAGACTTTGATGAAAAACGTTAAAAATGGATCACAAAAGGTGCTGTTGGGGGAAGTACCGTCATGGACATGACTTAAATTGACTTAAATGGATCTTAACGTTTGGGGGTAATTCTCCATTGGGCTCCGGGATGCCTGAAATGCTTGAAATTGAAGGTTATAAAATTAAACGGTCCCAAGGGTTTAAAAGGAAAAGTGATGAAAATAGTACCACATATAATTTGGCTTTGAGGAAGCCATTGGAGTCCATTGCGGTTGATGATTGAGTCGGAAATGTTGTATATAGTGGTCTCACATTTGACAACAAAAGGGAAACTAGGTCAACTCCGCATGCTGGGATTTCAAGCTCCTAATGTGCAGAAATTCCAATGACACACGCTTTACCGCTCGACTGGAGTCATTGGTCCGGTAACCAATTGTTTTGGCCCACTGCATTGGACTCTGGCCAGGGGCTTTCATCATGGAGATATCTAAAATTAGAATTGCAAAATGGCAGTATCATTGCAACACTGGGGGATATATGTCAGCCGCTGGTATGAGCGATTGCTTGTTAGAAGTTATACTTTCCCAGTGGCAGTTTTCACTTGCTTTGATCTTGTGTGCATGTTTGTGTGTTTGAGGATTTTGTTTGTGATTGGTTTCTGGTTCCTCTCATGTGGTATTGTTCCACTAAGTGGCTGACTTCCCGCAATTCTGAAAAATCTCGTGTATGCAGATAGGGCAATATCCTCGGCATCTGATCAGTTTGTTCTTCCGGCTCTTGTATCCATGGTACTGGCCATCTTCGTGTTGGTATTTCGTAATCTCTTGCGTGAAAGCTATGTTCTATTCCTTGATAGGATTGATAATATCAAGCTGGGAGAAGTTGAGAAGACCCAAGACGTCCTAACGCAAAACATGTACTTTATATAGAAGAACGAGGAAACAGCTATTTTAACTCAGATAATGTCATCACCTCTATTGGCTTCTTCATATGTATGCTTGGTCTCACCGGTCGTTCTTTTTGTACATTAATTCACAATCGTGTAATTATTTTGTGGGCACGATGCCACCTTCCAAATGGCCTGAATGTCTTTCTCAATTGGTGTGTATCAAATTGCCTGTATTTTTTTTTATTTCTTTCTAGAAGGAACTCACAGTCGGAGACATTCCTCTGTGAACCACAATCAAGTATTAAAGCTGGAGGTTGTAGCGGAATGAATACGGTGGGCATAAATGAACCCGATTTTGTTATAACAACTTTTGCCGAAGTACCCATTCCACCATCGTTGACTGCCATTATCAGGTTACAATAATGTGCAAAGAAATGATTACTTATTGAACAGTGATTGACGTATTGTAGCACTGCTGAAAGGAATTAGAGCTCCATTTGATGGACTTCACAAAGAAGCCAAAGCTTCAGTAGGCAGTACATCGCATGGACAAGCAAGTTGATCTCTTTGTTACTTTTGAGTGTTTCCAACACCTCCTTTTGTATGTTGCAACTTTTGTATTCTTACCCTTGGTTATGGTGTACTACAACTAGTGTGGAAATTGCAGCGCACAACAATAGCAGTAGGTCACACAAATATTTTGGATGTCCGACTACAAGTTGGGGCTCGATGCTCATACGGGTGAAGGGTCCAAGACCCAAAATTTAAGTTCAAATTTAGTTCCATCAGTAGCATATTCGTGTTCATAGCCTTGCAGATTGAGGATCTAACGTAAGCAAGTTGTCAAGGTTGGAGGCTAAGATATTCACCAATCAAACTTGTATTGGATAGGCTGCAGAAATTTCTCAACGAACATACAATGAATCCTCTCCTTTTTTTTTTGACAAGTCGAACTTTTCCATCCGCGTGCAATATAGGCTTGCACAAATAAGAAACTAAGGTGAATATGTTGCTCAAATGTAGAGAACATCTCAACAGATGATCAGTAGTAAGCGGTAATACATAACATCGGATTTGGCATCAGACTTGGCAATGTAGGTTTGGGCAATTTAAAAACTGAAGTGAATATGTTACCAAGTGCAAGTAACATCGGGTAGACAGCTGTAACAGTACGACTATGAATGATGCTGAATTATGTAACCCATTTGTGAATCCAACGGGCATGACAGTACAGCAAACTACTCAAAATACTCAGAGAGGATTGGCACCTGCATATCAAATACCATACAGATTTGAAAGACAAGGATCTAAAGCCAAAATAGTTTTTCCTACATCGAGCACACATAATAAGAGAAGCACGGAGGATAAAATCTACACCAAGATCCATCACGAACGGCAAGACCAGCCACTACAATGCATAACCAGTTTCATTAATATCGGTCTGCTTGCAGTAAAACCCCAGCAGAAGCCAGAGCATCTGGTGAACCATTGCTTGACAAAACAGCTTGACAAGAAAATTTATGGGCAGCCTTGGTGCAAGTGATCTTACAAGCTACTTCAACAAAAGAAACCGACTCCTTATTTTGCACCATAGAACCGGTGGCCCAAGGCTGCCATGTTTACCTGGCAAATGCTAACTATCCGCATCATTGGCAGAGGAAGGAACATTACAGATCTTCAACATACTAACACAATTTATGAAGTTGTATCCGCAAAGGAAAGCCAGCAGTAACAAGTTTCACACTTCCAGTTCTTCCCTTCTTATTCCTATAGCTCCAAATCCAATACATTAACCGTTGGTCTCAAAGCTCACAGAATGATTCAGATATAAATAGTACTCGTGTTGGCAACATGCTTCATAAGTGACCTGCTGTCTAGTTCGTTTTTTTTCGTACAAAACCTTTTTTTTTGTGTGGTGATGACAGGCAGAATAACAAGTTAGAATCAGGAATTGTATTCAATAATTCCTGAAAGAGTCATATCACGCAAGCTAGTACTTGCCACAACAAGGCAACATATAAAACTATTTCAGACTTGAGGATTAAAGACATAAAATAAAAAATGAATGGCATTAAAATAGTAAAAACAACACCAATATCTGGAAATAGACAAAAGGTTAAAACTTACCTACGTCAAGAGGTCAAGCCCATGCTCTCATCACAACAAAAAACAGCTCCACATATCCGAAGTTTGCACCTCCACCCAACTTACGGATGCATTTCAATAACGTTTCGAACATCCAAAAAAAAACCCCACTTCTTTGGAAGATATACACAAAACGCAAGACACGAACCTACATCTGAAAAGAACACACTGATAGCTGTTCATTAACTGATAATTTAACCCCCAATCACCAGGAGTCGGGTACAATAGCCCAAGCTTCAAACCATGTTCTAACTAGTTCCACTTATCTGCATTTGCCTAAGGTAAGATGTAGGTAAAAACATCAAAACAATCGAGCCATCATCAAAGACAAATTTGCAAGAGCACAAGATAAAGACCACTGAAAATCTCCATCAAACAGAAAAGGCCTCTTTAGTTTGTCTGCATTGATTCTGAGTGATATTTCTCTAACTCAGCGTCCAGATCCTCTGCAGATACCTTTTCATCACGGCCTCTCCCTCGGCCACGACCTCTCCCAAAGCCACGGCCTCCACGTGGGCGTCCCATTGGACCACCCCTTCCTTGTCCACTGTCAAATGAGCAAAGATAAATATGAATACTATGGACAAAAAAGGGTAACAGAAAACTGGAAAAGTTAGAACATATACTACACTGAGACCTACAGCTCCACACTACGAGATGATGAAAATAATAAACCAAGTTCGACATGTTCAAATAAATAAGGATCTTCAAGAAAAATAGAGATAAAAATTTCAGGTTGCATATCAGCACACAATAGACTTATGATATTGCGTGTGGTGTGTAGATGCTACAAGAAGATGACCGTCAAACAAGCAACATCAAGTTTGCCAGTAGACCAAGCTATCAAGGCAACATCATGCACCGCAAATTCAAACTCTCAACTATGTCCTCAACCTCAACAGTGGTTCTCAGAAGTCTGAACATGCTTGCTAGAACTACAGGGTGGCAAAACGTATAGATTCGCTTCATCAGAGTTGAGAAGCAAAAGACTAGAAGAAAAATGCTCTACTTAATTGGAGCAATACAGTCATACATCAGCACTATAACTAGGTACTGAACTCGACACAAAAACCTAGCCCAATCACATGACACCATAGTAAGATATCAACACTGAAATACTTTAGACTTAACTTACAGCAATGTGCAAAGACCTCAATCTGTGCATAATCAAGCACCGACTACACGAGAGAGTTTTTCTCCCAACATACAGTTAACTCACGAATGTACCTTCTGGCAACACCAAATGGCCTTCTAGGACCGCCAACAGGTGGGAGAAGTGGCCCCGGGGCACCAACGTTTGTCCCGACCATCTCAATTTTCATGGGCTTTCCATCAAGTTCTACATTGTTATACCTCTTGACCGCTGCTAGACCATCAACCCTCCTTGAAAAAACAACTTCAGCAGTTCCCTAATAGATGGAACCCAATCAGAAAGTCACACCGGCATCTAGGTGTACAATAATCGCAGCCAGTTTACAGAATAGTACAGCAAGATCAGCGTACCTTTGACCTCCCACTTCTATCGTAATGGATGCTATAACGTTTCAAGTCACCAACCTCTGAAAATAGCTCCTGCAAACAGTTTAGAATAATTTAGAGACATCAAAAAGGCCAAATTACATATTCTGAGTTTATCAATGTCATCACACAAAATCCCCTTGGCCCATACTTAGACGAAAAACGCCCAAAATGGGCCATAAAATGTGTTTCGGGGGGAAGTACGGCCCACTTATACTGATAAGGGAATGTCCCCTAGGGACCGGCAGTGATTCTCGATTGGGCCACAAACGCCTCAGAGATGCATGAAATCGAAGGCTATAAGTCACGAAGGGGGTTCGAAATGAAAAGTGACGAAAATGATACCATTGATAAATATGGCCTCCTTAAAGTTCATTGCGGTCGATGATTTGGTCGAAAGTGTCGTATATGGTGGTTTAGGATACGTGTCGGATTTTGAAGGAAAACGCCAAAAATGGATCGTAAAAGGTGTTCTCGGGGAAAATACCGTTTCCGATATGGTGGCCGGGATGCGTTTGAAAAATAACGCCGAAAACGTAGTGTAAAAGGCATTCTCGGGAGCAAGTGTCGCCATGGGTCGGCCTTGTATTGATGTGGAAACACGCCCTTGCGATGGGGGCTATCTCCACCGGCCCGGGACGCCCATAAAATAACCGAAACCGAAGGTTATAAATCACGAAAATCGGCCCTAGGGTCCGAAATGAAAATTGATGAAAACGGCACCAAGGACAAATATGGGCCTAGGAAGCCATCGGAGTCCATTTCGGCCATTGAGTTGGTCACAAATAGCCTATATTCTAGTCCCGGACTTGTGTTCGCCTTTAAAGGAAAACGCACAAAACAAGCTATAAAAGGTGTTCCAAGGGGCAAGTTTTGCCATGGGTGGGCCTTACATTGATATGGGAACACCCCCTTGCGATAGGGGGGCCAATCTATACCGGCCCCGGGACACCCCGAAAATGGCCAAAACCGAAGGCTATAAGTCATGAAAATCGGCCCGGGGGGACGAAATGAAAATTGACAAAAACGGCACCATGGACAAATATAGGCCCTAGGAGACCATCAGAGTTCGTTTCCGTTTCGGCCATTGATTTGGTCAGAAATAGCCTATATGGTGGTCCCGCACACGTGTTGGACTTTGAAGGAAAACGTCGAAAATGGGTCGTAAAAAGTGTTCCCGGTGGCAATTGTCGCCATGGGTGGGCCTTGCATTGATGTGGGAACGCGCCCTTGCGATGAGAAGCCAATCTCCACTAGCCCCGAGACGCCCAAAATGGCCAAAACCGAAGGCTATAAGTGACGAAAATCGGCCGGGGGAAGGTCCGGAATGAAAATTGAGGAAAACGACACCATGGACAAACATGGGCCCTAGGAAGCAATTGAAGTCCGTTTCGTAATTGATTTGATCAAAAATGGCATACATGGTGGCCCTGAACACATATCGAACTTTGAAAAAAAAAAGCCGAAAACGGGGTGTAAAAGGTGTTCCTAAGAGCAAGTGTCACCATGTGTGGGCCTTATATTGATGTGGGAACACGCCCTTGCGATGGGGGGAGCCAATCTCCACCGCGCCCCGAGACGTACCGGAAATGGCCGAAACTGAAGCTATAAGTCACGAAAATCGCCCCGAAGGGGTCCGAAATGAAAATCGACGAAAACGGCACCAGGGTCAAATATGGGCCCTAAGAGGCCATTGGAATCCGTTTCGGCTATTGATTTGGTTGGAAATGGCCTATATGGTTATCGCGGACACGTGTCAGACTCTAAAGGAAAACACCGAAAACAATTGTAAAAGATGTTTCTGGGGGCAAGTGTCGCCATAGGTGGGGCTTATATTGATGGGGAAACGCGCCTTTGCGATGGGGGACAATCTCAACCGGGCCCCGAGACGTCCCGGAAATGGCCGAAACCAAATTATAAGTCACGAAACTCGATCCCGAGGGGGTCCAAAATGAAAATTGACAAAAACGGCACCATGGACAAATATGGGCCTTAATATGCCATTGGAGTCCGTTTCGGCTATTGAATTGGTCAAAAATGGCACATCTGGAGGCCTCGGACACATATCGAACTTTGAAAGAAAACGCCAAAAAAGGCTATAAAAGGTTTCCTGGAGGCAAGTGTCGCCATGGGTGGGCCTTATATTGATTAGGCGCCCTTGCGATGGGGGGCCAATTTCCACCAGGCCCGGGAAGCCCCAGAAATGGCGGAAACCGAAGGCTATAAGTCACGAAAGACGGACGTGGGAGGCCATTGCCGTCCGTTTCGGACATTGATTTGGTATCAAAATGGCCAATATGGTCGCTTCGGACACGTGTCGGACTATGAAGGAAACACCGAAAACACGCCATAAAAAGGTGTTCCCGAGGGCAAGCGTCGTCATGGGTAGACTTGTTCGTGGTTCGAATCGAATCGAATTCGAATCGAATTACATTCGGTTCGAATTGATAGAAAATGAAACCGTATTCGAACCACCTTCCAACCGAATCGAATCGGTTTCGGAGCGAATTAACAAAGTACTTAAACCATATTCGAACCGCATACTATTTGAACGAATCGAATTGGACTCGGTTCGAATTCAAACCGAATTCGAGACCCTGAATATGAATCGAAGCGAATTCAAACCGAATATTTAGACAAAGCAAGTACGAGTTGAGGTGAATTCTCGACCGAATTC
>ONZA01011663.1:18117-28479 GCA_900322205.1 Kewa caespitosa | reverse complement strand
CCCCCCCCCCCACATATCATGCTCGTTTATGTTCTCAGATCATGCTCCTATATGTATTAAAATTCCTACTAATGCCATTGTCAGAATTGATGCTTCAAGTTTCAGTTTGCTTGGAACCAGTACGAACAAGTGGATAACTTGGTGAAAGACAGAATGGAAGCAAATTGCTCGAGGATCCAAAATGTTCAAGCTCTACCAATAACTCAGGTACAGTAACAAGCTCATGAAAAACTGGAGTAAAACATATTTTGGCCATTTTAAGACTAAACTGGACAACAACAAGCATAAAAGTGAAAGTGCTCAAAAGAAACTAGCAATTAACCCACTTAGTCACAATCAAAATGCTATGCTAGCTAGGATCATTTATCAACGAGAAAAGATGTTGCTTTTTCAAAGCATGTTTTGGGGCACCATGGCCAGCAAGAACTGGTTAATGGAGGGAGATAGGAACTCGGCTTACTTTCATTAAGGAGTTACAACCAGACGAAAGCGTAAGCTGATTCTCTCTACTCGAGAGCACACAGGTGCATGGATTACAGATCCCCTTTTAATTGAAAGTCATTTTCAATCTCACTTTATTTCGCGCTTTAAAGTCAAAACCCTCATGCTATCCCATTTATCTAAGATGTTGATGTAGACTTGAAATTTTTTAATGATATCAATGACCTACTTATTAGAAATGTCACAGATTATGAACACCAACGAAAACCTAAACTTCAATGTGTGAGATGAACCCCTCAAAATCTGCAGGACCAGATAGTTTTGGTGCTTGTTTCTTCCAAAAGCATTGAGATGCCATCCACCGAGAGGTATGAAACAGTGTTAAAGCTTTTTTCTTCTTATGAAAAATTCTACGTAAACTTAATCACACATTTATTGCCCTCAGATTTCTAACCAAGAGACACTAAATCACTTTAGGCCAATTAGCCTCTGTAACATATGATTGCTAAAATAATTTCTAAGATCTTAGTCAATAGGCTAAGGCCCATTTAGGACATCTCGCCACCCTATATCAAGGTGCCTTTGTTCCTAACTGTGCAATATATGATATTATATTCTTACTACTAATGAGGTAATCACTTCAAGAATTCAAATAAAAAGGGTTGGGTGGCCCCTAAGCTTGATAAGGATAAAGCTTATGACCGGCTTGAATTGCCCGTCCTCTTCTTTTGTGCCTCAAAACCTGAGGATTTCACCCCAAGTGGATCCAATTGATACAATAAGTTGTTTGCTCAGTCTCTTACTTGATTGTAGTTAACGATAATCCATTTCCCTCTTTTAAGCCTTCAAGAGGACTTCGTCAAGGTGACCCCCCTCTCCTCGTATCTTTTTATCTTGTGTATGGATATTTTAGCTAGTAGAATCTATCAGCATAGTAGCTCCCCTAATAGTGGTTTAGGGTTCAAACTTTCCCCCGGGGGTATGCGTATTTCGTCCGTGTTCTTTGCAGATGATAGCCTTCTTTTCAGTCGTACAAAGAGGAGTGATTGTGGCATCATGAAACGTATGCTGGATTACTTTTGCGCCCAATCAGGTCAGTTGATTAACTTTGACAAGTCTAATATTGTTTTCTCTAAACATGTGTCCTCATCTAAAGAGCAGGCTATTTGTACTATATTTTACACCCCGACCAGTACTTATCTGGGGAAATATCTAGGTTGTCCTGTGTTTGGTGGAAGGCCAAGCAATCGACTTTTTTAGGATATGGTTCAAAAGTCAAAAGAAAGTTTTAAGTAGCTGGGCAGCGAAATCCCTCTCAAAAGAAGGAAGATCTGTTCTTTTACAATCAAACCTGGAAGCAATGCCAGCACACACTATGCAATACTTCGCTCTCCCTATCACTACATGTCAAGACCTGGATAAAATCAACCGCTCCTTCTTTTGGAACCATAATGAGGGCTCTCGAGGTTTACACATGGTGGTGTAGGATACGATCTACAAAACAAAAGCTCAAGGTGGACTTGGCCTAAGGAAGGCAAAAGCGGTAAGTGTAGAATATATTTACAAGCTGGCATGGAATGTCTTCACCAACACGTTCAACATTTGGGTCAAGTGATTGAAGGAGAAATACTTGATGTACTGCTCCTTTATTGATTGCAAACCCAGGAAAGTCCTCATGGGCCTGGAGAAATGTTTTGAAAGCCCGCAGCCTCCTCCTCAAAGGTATTAGATGGCGTAATGGCATGTCAATTAGATTTTGGCATAATGTGTGGTGCTCCGATAAGTCTATAGCTTCCATGATGAATCTAAATCCTGGAATCATTGCTGACAACAATCTTTATGTGAGCTGTTTGACAACTGCAGATCGCAAGTGGAGTACTCATCCTCTTTCAAATATGGTTTCGGCCAACATTTTCCACATGATTGATGGCACTCTGATCCCTTCACATGCCTTTGAAGAAACCCCTTGCTTGGGTCTCTTCTTTTCGGGAAATTTTACAGTTAAAAGTGCTACTTGGCTAGCACATGGAATAGACAAGTATTACACATGGCAGTGAAATGGATGTCATCCCCTGATATCCCTCATATGGTTAGTATCTTCTTATGGCAACTCTTTCATGAAGCCCTTGCCACATGAGCAGCTTTTTGCCACACATCGATCATTAATAGTTCTAATTGCTCCTTATGTTCTAACAGTCCGAAAACTATTGGTAATCTCTTTTGTCACTATTACACAGTTGTTGAGTGTTGGCGAATGAGAAGGGAACTTGATTAGATTAGTGCCCCCCTTCTTTCGGAAGCGCTGTTACATTGGTTTGATAATCTGGTTAACAATGAACAAAACCTGCTAGATACTCAAAAGACAGCCATTCTTCTTTAGATCATCTGGAAGAACCATAATGATTTTATTATTAGTCACTCACCCACTAAGGCATAGAGAATCTTCTACATGGAAAAGTCTATGCAACTAGAATGGTGTGCATGAAAAAATAATGATTTGATGGATCAATCGTTGTTCAACAGCCAACTGCCCACTATGAAACGAGTCAAGTCAAGGATTTTTGTTCGATGGAACTCTCGAGGCATTAACGAATTCAAAATAAACTTTGATGGTTCAATCCAGAATGCCAAGGTAGCAGCAAAGCTTATCACCCGTAATCATGCGGGCATTTAGTTGCAGCTGGTTCTCAATATCTCTCCACCAATTCAGTCCTTATTTCAGAAGCTATTGCATTGAGAAACGTGGTCGCCAAAACAATTAAGCTGGGCATCACTAGATTCCGTATAGAAGGATATAATCTCACTATAATATAGGCTCTCAGAGGAGAAATTGCAACTCCTTGGAGGATCATTCCGCTCATCAAGGACACCCGCCAGTTTCTTCATTCCAACCCGAGCATCAGTATCGATCATGTTTACATAGTGGGTGATAGGCCCACAAGTATTCGGGTTGTATCAAAGTAATAAAAATATCGATTCTCAGGGAGCAAGTAATTCTAAGTATTAAGTTTTCCTAAATTGGACAACCTAAGTGATTCGTAATTTGTTGGTTGGTAACAGCTAATCAAATGAGCACAAACACTCTAGATAATATCAAGAAGAAAAGGACCTAGGAATGATTTCACTTAGTCTAGCTACTTGATGTATTTATATAAAGTTCCCTAGCATGTCATGTTGAATTATTGCAAGGACGAAATTATGCAATCTACAATCTTCTATTGAAGTATCAGAGAGAGAACTCGATATGAAACTCAACTACCTATTCTCAAGGAGTAAAATATATATTTAAGTTATGAAGAACATAAACCATTCCACAAGTCTTAAGTCATTCTAACCTACTTTCGTGATTAGTCAAACTTGAAGAATAACCGAGTTTAGGCAACTATAATTTTCCACTTGAACATGGAGTAATCACCAAAAATAAACATTAAGCGAACAATAATTGAACAACAACAATTCTATTGACATGCTCGTTCCTCTTATCTAATAGAGCATCAAGTAGTTTAACTAAGCTACATCAATCCTAGGCATAGAGAAATTAGCTACTCATGGTGAATGAAACAACTAAAACTACCGTGGAGTTCATGCTAGTATAAAGGAAATATAAACAATAGTAATCATCAACAATTATCTAATAATCGAAAGAATAAAATGAGAGAACAAACCAATTGTAAGGAGATACAAAAGCGCCAAGATGCTTCAAATGCAAATCCAAAAGCTATAAATAAACTTGAATTCTTCAATCCAAAATGAAGTTTTGATTCTAATGTAAAGCATAAACTAGCTAAGAGTTATTTTAAAACTATGTAAAAATTGAAATGGGGATATTGAGATATGTTGCATGAACATTTTGTCAGCTCTTAAAGGGTCAACAAAGCTGAAGAAAATCTGCAAAATAAATGCATGACGGTTACAACATGGTCGTGCCAAAACACAATGACAGACCGTGCACCAAACTTTCCGCTAACTTTTAATCTCCTTTTTGGATAAGTTCCATTAAGAATTTGAGAAAACTCAAAATCATAAAGTTGTATCTCTTTATCCTAGCTTTCCACAGTCTTTTGAATCGTCTCAATCAGACATCTTATGTGAAAGTTATGGTTACAATACCAATAGGGTGTCAACATCTACGAATCCGGCTTGTAACTTCCTTCCACATGCTTCATTTTCGGCTGATTCTCTTCCTTCTTCAATTCCTCATCAAAGATGTATTCATTGCTCATCAATATCTACTACCTATAACCACAAATGACTAAAAGGTAGTAATCACACTCTAGGAAGATTAATGCACATTTTTAATTAGCAAAAGAAGATAATAATGCATATATTAAGAGTAAAATCACCCACAATAATGCACATATTTCAATCATAACAAGAAGATAATAATGCATATAATAAGAGTAAAATCACCCACAATAATGCACATATTTCATGTTCATTAGAGGGCGACAGAGCAGCAAACTGGATTGCGAGACAAGGAACCCAAATTGTAGGGACTCTCTACTAGGCTGTAACTTGGTCTTTAGAGCTAGACAGTATCATTAAAGAATACATATTAGGAGATACTTTCAAGAGGATACTCTCCTAATTCTTCTCTTCCTTACCTATCCTTAAAAAAAAAAAAAAAAATAAATAAAAAAATAAAGAAGCTAACATTCTACAACATTAAAAAATATAGAGAATTTTAACTCATATTAGATAATGATGAAATCAATTTGGTTAGAAATTAATGTAGAAGGAATCTTATGTTCATATGTTTTGTTTCATGCATAAGAATGACATTACTTGGTAGTAAATGATTCTGATTACACTTATCTTTGATGTTTATTTACCATCGTTTACTTTATATTAAAAACAACAAACGAAAATTATATGATGACTAGAAAATTAAAATATTTGGATTTGAATCCCATATCATATTATTTTTGAAACCAATGTCCTTTCTTGGTGCCCAGCACTTCCTACAAGTTTACTATTGACCACTAACAATTGACTATTGCTGCATCGATTTAATCAATCAGACAAAGTATTCTGTCAGCATACAAGGATTCTATTTAATGTAACTTTAATGTTGTTATGGGGATTATGACTTGAAATTTACAACTTCCTTAAGACATTCTACAATGTAAAAAAAATTTAAAGGTTATCTTATCTTAGATTAAAAAAAATGATGATATCAACTTTATTACAAATAATTGTAGAAGGAATATTATGTTCATGTCTTACTTTCATCAATTACTTATATTGACAACAACAAATGAAAAGTACATGCTGATTGGAAAATTATAATTTTTGGATTTGAATCCTATATGATTTAGATTTTGAAACGAATGTCTTTTTTTTTTTGTGTCTAGTAGTTCTTATATGTTTACTGTTGATTGCTGACAATTAACTTTTGCTGCATCGATATAATTAATTAGAAAACATATTTCACTACCATATATGGATTCTATTTACTTTAAAGTAACTTTAGTGTGGTTATGGGAATTATCACTTGAAATTTAAAATTCCTAAAGGTATTCTACAATTTAAAAAAATTAATTAGCCAATTTTATCTTTGATAAAAAAAAATGATGATATCAACTTTGTTACAAATAATTGTAGAAAGAATATTATGTTCATGTCTAATTTTCATGTACAAGTGACTGATATTGCTTGCTTACATAAATGGTTCTGTTATTATATTTGTTGTGAGTGTTTATTTACTGTCGTTTACTTTACATTGACAGCAACATATAAAAATTACACGTTGATTTTTGCTCGTACAAAGTATAGAACGAGAGACACAAATGGGAACTTTTAGATTGTCCTTGTTATAATTTTTTGGATTTTAATTCCATATGATAAGATTTTGAAACGAATGCCCTTTTCCATTGTCGAGCATTTCTTATCAGTTTACTGTTGTCAACATGCCATTTCCTACTGTAGCATCTTTATACTCAATCAAAAAAAGTATTCATAGACTTCAAAGACAAACGTAAAATATATGCATAGACTTGAAACAAAAATGAAAAAACTTTTATTCGATAACAATAAACATGAACATAAATTATAAAAAAAAATATTAAACTAATACTTAAAACCATGAAATCGATCAAATATCAACATCATCTAGAGCCACAACCCAATTACCACTCACGTAATCGTGATGCATTCTAAGTTGTGGCTGAGGAAACTCCTTCGTCATATGCAATCCATCAAAATGGGCAACATATTTCAAATGAAGAAAATTATTCTTCTACAATGCTGTAACAACAATCCATTTCCCATCCTCATTCACGTCAACCACATTTCCTGGATGAAATGAAGTCATCATGTACGTGGGTGGCTCAAGCCATATGTTATGTTGTGCAACTTCAGATATGAGATTATCATTTTCAAGTCGGACAATACAATGCAAATTTAGAAGATGACGGACAACCATTGCACTGGTGTAACATTTAGGCTAACCACGCGTAATAATCTCCACTTTTTGGCCCAAGTGAAAAGTATGAATAATTTTGACGTCCTCCTCCTCCTCATATTTTATCTTGATATGAACATTTTTACGTCCGGCGGACGTAGCCATCTTACCAGAAAAATTATATGTATTTGTTATTGGTAATAAGTTAGAAGTTGAAGAAGATTTATAAATTCATATTAGTTTAAAATTACAACTATCAAAAGATTGGAAAAAATTGATAGTAAGAAATAGTAAAAATGGCAATGATTGAGAAGAAACAATGATAATCCTTTCCTATTTATAGTAATGGAGAAGAAAGACCTTTCATTTTTAACTATCCTACAATTGTCCACTATTTACTATCAGGATGATACTCTTCACTGTTACTGCACTGATATACTTCGTCATTAATATATTGTGTCAGTACATGCAAATTACATTTGTTTACAAGTTACAAAACACTTTAAATTGGATACATTTAGTCAACTTTGCATGTCATTGATTTAATACAATGTCACCAACTCAAAAGGGGGGTCAAAGTTTGAGCAACAATGTGGTAATATTGAGGAATTGGTAAACGCAAAAAAAAAAAAAAATAGTACCGTTAAATAAAGAAAGGAGTGGCTATATTAGTCAAAAGATTACGAGAAAGGTTTACAAATGAAGCTCTTGATGACATTCTTGTAGGAAGATGTTTTTTCGCTCGTTGTAGAGTCGCTCTTAACAACATATGGCGCATTAACAATGACAATCTTGCAGCAGAGTTTGCCAAACAAGACTTTGAGGAAAGTCTATAATTAAAGTCCATATGTCGGTTAGTGTTGCTGACGAGCATTTTGCTTAAGTGTTTGAATCTTTGGACTAGGCTTTATGTAGCTTATCTTTCTAGTGTTTAAGTTTCAGTTGTAGCATAAGTATTAGTTTGTCTTTATTCTGTATCGGTTACGGTTTCAAAAGTACCTATTTTCATGCTTTGTTATGGAATTCTTTTTGCAATAGATATTATGCTGCTACTACTTCAAAATTAGAGACTGTGTCTAATATTTACTGTTGATAGTGTAATAAAATCAGATAATTGAATGGCTATGCTTGCAAGTTCTCGCTCATACAAGATTCATCAAAATTTTCAAAACTTTGGCTATACTTGCAATTTATTGTTGCAAGTTGTCACTCATACAAGATTCATCAAAATGACACCTGATAGAGAAAATATCTTCATATAAATGCACTAATCAAAAAAGTTAAAGAAGAAAAATCTAGGTAAAAAAGGAAAGCAAAAAAGTAAATAAAGGAAAATAATTCAAGTTTGGATTCATCAATAAATATTGTTGCCAATCAATTTACAGTGCCAATTCCAAAACAAAAATTATTGAAAAAATTATAGCCACAAACCACTTACAGTGGTTATTCCAACACAGAATATTGATATTGTCCTGCTAGTGCTAAAATATTACAGCCATTGCCTTTAATTTACTACTAATACTGCAATAGCATCATTACCTAGAGGTATCATCTAAATAGCCTACAGTAAACATCTAAACAGGCTACACATATCATCTAAATAGCCTACAAAAGTTCTAAGTGCGATATGAAAAAAAAAAATCCAAAACTATACATCACAGTTCCATATTCAATATCCATAGGCCAAATTCATCATCAAACAAAAGTCTTCATACTTAACCTAGCAATCTTTTCATGACGTCATTTTGACGATGTTATCATCACTAAGGACCATGTCCAACAGAAGTAACTCCTTCATGGTGGTGATTGATGGTTTGGGACTGACTTTGAATTAGTTACAAGTGATGAAAAGTAAGTTTGAAACGTAGGCTGGTACACATTCAACATGTACATACCCCACTGAGGGTTAAGTAACTTACAGATGCCTCTTTAGGGAAGTTCTCCCCCATGGCCATAGCTGAATGACCTTGAGCATGTACATGCCACATTCATGGCTACAAAAGCACAAAAGTAGAATTCCTAGATTATTATTATATTTGAAAAAAAAAGTAACATAATTAATGAAGGAAATTAAGGTTTGCAAATTATGTTGTAGAATGTCTTTGAGCCAACTTATCGGTAAGCGTGAATGTAAGATCGTCTTTGTTCAAAGTACAACCCCTAGCCCCACTGACTATCATATACAAGGTTTTGAAGCTGGACACCTGTACCGAAGAAAATATAAGTTGGTGAGTAGTTTTATGTAAAAAATTAGTTTCAATTGTAATATATCACAGTGACACACTTGCAAGTAATGACCATGAAATCTAATATGGCCTGGTGGTCATCATGGTCAATCCTCTTCATTAAGTCCAACAAGGTAAGTTCATTGTTTTTCAAATCAAAGAAATAAGTACACCAATGTTCTTGATAGATCACTAGCATAAATATCGAAAACATTGAAATAAGGTGTTCATAACGAGCTTACCATAACCAAAAAACAAATGAAACCAATAAAATAAGTTCGACTACCTCTTCACAGCCATGCAAGTGCATTTCTATCTACCCAAAGTCGATCTCATTATCTATTTTCAACAATTGGAGTGACTTGAGAACTTCTAATTCCACCTTGCGCCGTTTTAAGAATTTATCCTACAAGTGACAAAAGCCAAATGCAATCTCATTAACACTATCAAAAACCATAATTTTGGAAAAGTGAAATCGCGACTCATTATGATCAAAAAACAAACCCGCAATTTTCGGCGGGAGAATAAATCTCTTACGTCCATCGTCTCTACATCTCTTGTTCATCCGTCATGCAAAGGCTCAAACAAATGTACTCTTAAGTTTTGCCCTTCCGGCAATAAGAGACTGCATATGGAATTTTTGCACATAACCGTAGTTGCCAAAATAGTGGCTCCTGTATGATCCTATGACGATAACTAGCGTAGGGAACCCTTTTCGAATACTTTAAGCACATGAATTAATAAAAATCGAGGTCAAGGAAAGTCAAGGGGGAAAATGGTCATTTCACCACATCCTTGAGACTTATAGATCCTTGTCCTAACCTTGCCGGCCAAGAAAAGCCAAAGCTTAACGTGTGAGAAAGTTCAAACGTTAGCAAATACAATCTTATTCGCTGCCCACTCTGCAAATTTGCCCAGGCATCGATATTCGCTAGGTTTTGAAATGAAATTTTCTCTTATTCACTGTTCGTTGAGCTTTCTTAACGGTTTCAACCAAGCACACGGTTGAGTTTCCAGTGAATATCACCAATTTTTGCTCCATTGCCCAGAGAATTTGTTCATATTCGCTAGGTCATGGTGTATTAAATTTTGCGATCCTATATACACCCATGAATTAACCTTACGGCATAACAACATCAATTCATACCCGAAACTCTGAAAAAATTGATCCAGCAACCAGAAGCTACTTCTTGTTCACGAAATTTTCACATTTTTAAAGTTACAAAAAAGCCACATAAGAAACGTCAAAAAAGCCAAATATATAAACCCAAAAATACAAAATTTCACGTGTTA
>ONZA01011661.1:36790-47965 GCA_900322205.1 Kewa caespitosa | reverse complement strand
GCAAACGGAGGGAGTAATATCTAACTAAGAAAACAACTTGACTTAAACACGCAAAAGGGACGGGGCAGCTTTATAGGACATGCTCGATTGGATTTGAAAACACCTATGAGCTGCTCCATCAGGAAACTTTGCGGTAAGCCTCATGTGGATCTTGCTCGATCGGGCAAGATTTCTTCACAATTTTGCTCAATCGGGCTGGTGTACCAGTTCTTTGGCATTTATGACCCTCTTGCACTCAGAAGTATAAAAAGTGTAAAACACAAACGTTGTAGTCCTTAATCTTAGCTTTCCATATCAGTTTGAATCAGGTCAGTCGGAGCTTGTATGTGAAAGGTGGAGCCCAAATACTAAATTGTCTCCAAGTTGCAAACACATGAGGATATGCACTTGTTTGCTTGCATCTCTTGCTTTGATCTTGGTCTCGCTCAACCACTTCAACACCTATCCATGTCCATGTCCTCCTATCCTTATGAAATGGGCTAAAAATAAAGAAAAAAATACAAGATACCCGAGTAATAGCTGTTTCAAAAGATCGTAACCAAATCAATCAAAAACCATGCAAGTAATGCTATTTAGATCAAATGTAAGCTCGAATCATGGATCATAATCATGTAATACGAGCACTCATCATAATCTATAGACATTTGGGAGACCACAAGTTGTGAGTCCATCTTGACCTTGAGTTTTCTTGCTCCTACCGCCTTGGCCATGCTCAGTCTTGCCAACAGAGCCTCATACTCCGCTTTATTGTTCGAAGCCATGAACTTGAACCTTAAAGCGTATTCGAACACATCACCCTCGTACAAGGTGATGATGATACCAGATCCACTACCATTCTTGCACGAGGAGCCATTAATGCTAATTCCCGTGCTTTCGGTCCAATATGATGGCTACTCCATGGCTGGGGTGAGTTCAGCCACCAAGTCAGTGAGAGCTTGGCTTTTGATGGCTCTCCACGGTTCGTAAGTGACTTCGTAATCAGTGAGCTTGTGAGCCTACACTTGCGATCTACCGGAGGAGTCAAACTTGCACATAATCTTCTTTAATGGCTGGTTGGTTAAAACAATGATGAGGTGAGAATTGAAATATGGTCTTAACATTCTCAAATAGATTACTAGGCCCAATCTCGGGGTGGAATACCGAAATTTCGGGCCTGTCAGGGCGTGGCTGGTGAAATATACATGGACTTGAACTTTCTCTTCTTCTCGGACAAGTTCTGATGCCACAACTTGATCTGACACTGCCAGGTACATGTATAATGTTTCATCTAGGACAGGTGAAGCGATGCGGGGTAGAGACTTCAAAAAATCCTTCGGTCTTCCGAAGCCCAATTCAGCTTCTCCACCCCATTCAAACTTGGCTCCTTTCCTCAAGGTGGCAAAGAAAGGTGCACATTTGTCAGTGACCCTGGACATGAAACTTTTGAGGGCGGCGATGTAGCCGGTCAAATTTTGAACGTCTTTCATGCAATGAGGTGACTTCATGTCCAAGATGGCCTGAAATTTTTCTGGGTTCGCAACAATTCATCCATTGTTCACCAAGAACCATAAACATTTTCCACCTCGCACAACGAATACACATTGCTTGGGATTTAATTTCATTTTGTGACCTCACAGAGTTTCAAATGTCTCGTGGAGGTCAGCGACATGATCTATGGCAACTTTGCTTTGAACTATCACATCGTCCACGTATGCCTTTAGGTTCCGGCCAAGTTGCTTTCTAAAGACCTTTTGGATCAACCTTTGGAACTTCGCCCATGGATTCTTCAGGCCGAATGGCACATGGTGTAACAAAATACGCCATCATTAGTGATGAACGCAGTGGAATTCTGGTCTTTTTTCCTCATAAACACCATGATACCTTGAGAATGCACCCATGAAACTGAGCAGTTCATGCTTCATGGTGGACTCTACAAGCTGGCCAATGCAAGGTAGTGGAAAGTCATATTTTTTACATGCCTTATTCTGGTCGGTGTTGTCCACACAAAGCCTCCACTTCCCGTTGTGCTTTTTTACCAACACCACGTTAGCAACCCACTTCGGGTACTGGCACTCCTTGATGAAGCTAGCTTCGATAAACTTTTCCACCTCTACTGAAGTTGCGTTACTTCTTTCCTCTCCAAGGTGCACCTTTTTGCTTCACATGTTTCATCTTCGGGTGCACCCCGAGTTTGTGCTCGATCAGGCTTGAACTGATCCCACGCATTTCTTCCAGCCCAAAAGAGAATTCATCTTGATATTTGCAGAGTAGAGACGTCAATTCACTCCACACACCTTCATCCAGGTCTGCCCCCAGATAGGTGACTCTGTTAGGCCGAGTTGGTTCCGAGGCGACCTCAACTTTGTCCCCTACGGGCGTGGTCCTCTCATGTTCTTGGGCCAGGAGGTTCTGCTTGTGGAAACCAGGTCTTTCCAGCATAAGACACTGGGTTTCTTTGCCTTTTCGGTTGTACCTTGGGCGTGGACACCATGGCATTGCTCGGGCAGACAACTTCTTCTTTTTTCTGCCTTATGGGCTCAGGCTCTTTCACCTCATCTAGGATAATGAGTTTCTAGTCCTCACCCATGATGGCGGGGTTAGTAACTCCGCCAGGATGGCGGGTGTTTGTCTGCTGGGGCATTTGATGTAAAATTGTTATACGCACTTCTTATCTCCTAACAACTTCTTCACCTTGCCGTTTAGTTATAATATTTTATTGTTAGGATGTACATCATGACATTGGCGTTGATGGTGGTGAGAGTAGGGTGACCCAAGATAATGTTCTACGACATCAGGACATCGACTACCAGAAACTCAGCCATGAGCTGGCGAGCAAAGTTTTTCTGGACCCAAGCGCACTGGGAGTTGTACAGAGCCAATCGCGTGTATTTCGTTGCCCCCAAAGCCGAAAATTGGGTAGCTTAGGGGGACAATCTTCTTCAAGTCGTAACCTAGCTCTATCAAACAATAGAACGTGATGACATTGATAGAGGTTCCAGTATCGATCAACGTCCATTTAACCAAGGTATTAGTTACCTTGATTTCGACAACCAAGGGTTATCATGAGGGTATTGAAGCGTCCTGGCATTGAACTCATCAAATGTGATAGATTCCCAATTTTGGGCCCCTTCTCGACTAGCATGGTCTGGCTGAGAGATTAGACGTATGCTTTCCTCGCCTATAATGTCACCCCTCAACACGCGAGGCCACCAGATATGATGGAAATGACCTGGTGGTTAGTCGCTTCCGATCAGGTGAATCATCTAAACTACTTGCCCCCTGGCCCTGCGAGGCGGAGGTTTTATTATTGTCTTTCAAAATGTTATTCGTCCCTTCCTTTGCCAACTTTGCGAGGTTGCGCCCATGTTTGCAACATTACCTCGTGGAATGGTCGCTTTCTCGATGGTAGTGAAAGAAATAGTACCCTTCGGTCTCTGATTCCTTCATTGGGGTCACCTTCGGCATGAGAGGCTTTGGTCCGTTTTGGCATAGACCACTTCCTGGTTACAGTTCAAAATTTGATTGACCTCGGAGGCCTCGGGAGCCTCGTAAGCACTCTTTCCCTGACTATTCCTTCCACCGCCTAGCCCTCCTCTGCCACCTCGACCTCCTTTGATCAATGTTGAGGATCTCGGCCCTTCTTTTGTTTTTCTTGTCATGATTCCTTTGCCATAGTTGGGATTCCTCTCCTTTTCGGAAACAAAAATTGCAGTTTGAAAGTTCCCATGATGCGATGATTTCCATCGCGACATTACGGGCTTCGTTAAATAGCATGTTTGGGTTTGTTTTCTTCCAACGGTTTAGTTTGATTTTTATTTTGGTTCCGTCTAGAAGGCCGTTAATGAATGCGCAACATGCAATCTTCTAGAAAAGGTTCTCAATCTTGAGGCATTGGTCCGTGAACCGCTGACATACTTCTTTGCGGTCTCATCATGACCTTGTCTAAATTTTAGCAAGTACTCAACCATCTTACTTTCACGTTCGTTGGCAGCAAAGTGACTTGTAAAGAGGTCGGACAATTGCTTAAAGCAGGAGATGCTACCTTGCAGGAGCGAGTTCAACCATTCAGGCCAAACCTTCTAGAGTCCCCACAAAGAATCGGCACAGGACTGCCTCAAATCGACTGTGGGTCATCATGGTCGCGTCATAGGCCATGAGGTGCTTTATTGGCGATGTGATGCGATTGTACTTTTTAATCTTCCCCAGTTTCACCTCTTGAGGAATTGGATGATTCATAATCATGTCAGCGAATGGGGACTGAGTGGTCAGTCCCATCTGTACGACGTGGTGGCGTACTCCGGCAATTTTCCCAACCGGGATGGGAAATAAGGCTTGAAGCCAATGCCCCCTAGCCTCTTCTCCTCGTCTTTCTTTTGAAGAAAGTGGCCGAGATCGGTGGGTGATTCCTTAGAGAAATTTGGGCCATTCTTCTTGCAAGTATTCAAGAACTCGCGCAGATCAACCTGATCCCGCTCCGTTTTGTACAAGCGGTGACTCTAGGATGACTCAGGTCGCTTCCCCTTGGAAGCTTGTACTACATTTGTTTTAGCTGGCCTAGGTCATGGCCTTGGCCTAGCGGAGTGAGTTGAGCTTTCACGGCTCGAGATCATGAGCGGTCGTGAAACCATCACCACAATGGTGGGTGAAGGGGCCCGGGTGTTACCGAACTTCTGAGATCGATAGTTATTTAGCATTGCCCTCAGTCCGGCGCGTGTTTCCTCCTGGGTTTCCTTTTGGACCCGTCGAATGATTTGCTCTAGCTGAGCAGCGAGAATGTCGTTTAGTAAAATGGTGGCGCTAGACTCTACCTGATTTCTTGGTTGAAACATGGTTCTCTTGGTAGGTGGTGTTGGAATGTGCTTATCACTTTTCAATCTCATGCAACTGAAAGTCACTCCCCACAGACGGCGCCAAATGTTTCGAAGATTTTTGTAGTGATCCCTTGCGATGTCAAAGGGAGTCTTTGCACGAGTTGAGAGTCTTTGATCGTGGTGAGATCGATTTCACTCCGCAGTGCCTGCAAAATGAGCGAACATGAACTTCCTCCGGCGTGGTTCGGGGATCGGTCCTCCGATGCTTAAATCAGTACAAGATTACTGAACACGAGGTGATAGGTCGGAGTGTATGTAAGGGGATACTGATTACTTTTAGGTGAGCATTACAGTATCTTGTAGAGACTATGTGTGCGTAATTTTTCACGAAGGCCAAAGGTCCTTTTTATAGGCTTTTCGGGGAATGTGTGACCAATCGTAATGTGCCATGTATGCCCTAATAGGGCTGCTTGGCCTCTAAGAACTGTGGGCTGTGACCTTTTGCTATTGGCCGCCCTGCCAGTTGTCACGGTGACCAAAGGAGACTATCGACGAATGGAGCATCACTCACGAAGCATGTATTGTGAGGTGAAGGGTCCGCATGGTGACACGATTCACCACTAATAACAAAGCCGCGAGGTGGCACCCGTCGAGGTGGGACCCGTCGAGGTGGTCACCTCACCAGATAATTTAGGCATGACAAATAGTATTAATAATAAGTAAAAATCATAACATCACAATCCCTATTATTCTATATTTTGATATACTACTATAACATTTACATATAAATTTTAAAAGTGATTATTTGTGTGCTTGAGTGTTCGAAATAAGTCGGCTCCAGTGAAAATTTCCCCCACAAATATTCAAGTCTGTGTCTTTGTTCCTCCTGATGGTATACTAAACATTGTTTGTGTCCATTCTTGACCTACAGTTACCATTTTTCGGAGGCCAACACGCCAGTAATTGTAGCTCTTCAACAATAGCTCGTTTAAAAGATTTAATTTGGAAGGAGTAATTTAAGAACCTGATAAACATTCTTTCATGCTGTCTAGCATAGTGAATTTCAATCTTCAATACTATTTTTGATTTTGAAATACTTTCTAAAGATAGATTTATCAAGTTCTCGTAAAATCAATTCATATTCTGAAAACGTTAAGCATTTCTTTCTTTTTACCGATGGGCTTCTATGCTTAGGAATAAGTCCAGTCATGAATATTCTAACCAGTTATAACCTATATTTATGTCATATAAATTGCTCATTGTTTAGTCAGATTCGTCTTGACACCAATGGTAATGGGGATTGGTCGTGATGATGATGGTTATCGTGGTGATGGTGGTGAGAGAAGGATACGGTCATGGGTGGTGGTGTTGTTGGGTTGTAACGAGGGTGAGATGAAAGAGAGGAACTTAAATGGATGGATGGATGAATGAGCTAGAAGATGATGATGTTTTATATCAAGGAAGTCAAGTTCCTTCTTTGGGAGGAAAAATGAAAAGGAACGGTGAAGTTTGTCCTTTTCGCTCTTTTCTTTTCTTTTATATGTATATAAATTTAATGGATAAGTATAGTTAGATTGAAAGGTGTAAGATATACTAAGGTTCAGAGTAGATAATGCAGGCTTTATTAGCACACAATAAATGCCATCGGTTCAAGACCTACTAAAAGCGATTTTGGTAATTTTTATTTTATTTTTACATAAATCCACAAATACAATGTTAATATTATAATAACAACATAAAAATCTTTCTCAAATATATTTTATTAAAATAATTATGAAATGATATAATTGTATTTTTAGAAATTATAAGATATTACGGGGTGTTACATAAGGTCAACCTTCAAGCAAGAAAAAAGATCAAGAAGCCAAAGCTTCGGTCANAGTGAAGAAGGCTAAATGAAGCCGACTTCTTGAGCATTGGCACCAAAAACTGTACAAACGAAACAAGTTTGGTAGTGACCAATTGTAGCAACAGTAGAATTTGGAACTAAGAGTCCACAAATCAGTGACAAATAGAAACTAAAATACTTGAACTTAACAATCATAGAGTAAGGCAACCAAACGAAATTCGCAATTGAGATAAATTACAAGCCAGAACCAATCATCAATATTGTACATCATAGTATTCTCAATCCCAAAAATCTAGATCTAGAAACCTGGGTATAAGTTTCAAATTAAGAAACCGACAGGGATCTAAAACGTTCTAAGCTAAGGGTTTGAACAAAAAAAACCTGCAATTGAGAAATGGGTATGATCGAAATCTGATGCTGGAAGAAGGCACTGGACCAATTGAGAAGAGCATCTCCAAGTTCTTCCTCCTCCAAGTAGAACCCCCATCACAAGATTGGGGTTACAAGTTCTAGGCCAAAGGAGATGCTGACCAAAGAAATTTGTAAAAGAAAAAGAAAGTTCAATAGAACAAGTTGTGCTAAAATAACACAAATTCAAAAGTAACAGATCAATAGGGCTTCAAGATGATTGGTGCAAGCTTCAATTGGATCAGAACATAGAGTGAAATCTTCCTGTGAAAGTGCTTCAAAATCGATGGCCGAATTGATGAGTCGCCGAGTGACTATCGGAAGGAGGAGGGCCGGGGGTCGGAGGGCCAGGGGGTCGCATATTTGAGGGGGTCAGGGGGTCGATGGTGTCGAGTTGTGCATTTGGCCTTTAGAGATAAAGAGAGAGAGAGAGAGAGAGAGAGAGAGAGAGAGAGAATTCTCTCTTTACCTCTCCTCCCTTACATGTTTTGTATAAGCAAGGCATGGGCTAGTGGTTTGAGAACCACCTTCCACACTAGTGGTAAAGATTCAATTCCCACTAGGAGCAATTGAAGGGAGTATAATTTCCCACTTCCCCCTCCTCTCTAACAGCTCAGCTCCTTAAAGTGTTGGGCCAGGCCTGGTAGGCTAACCCCAACATGGGCCCAGTTAACAAATGAAAAAAAGAAAAAAGAAAGGAAAAAGAGAGAACTAAAGATCTTTATCTTTTGATATCTATGCAATTAGTGGCAGAGCCAAACAAATTCATAGTCTAGTATCATTAGGCAATAGATACTTTAGTGAAGAGGTTAAAATAATCAAAGTCCAAAGTTTCAATAAATTAGTGAGTTAACTTGAACAAACAAAAAGGATTGGAAACTTACAAATGTTTACAAATATAAAATAAGTTATTTGAAATTCGCACTGACCAAAACCAGTAGACAACTTTATAAATTTCTAAATACTGTTAGTGAAGTCTAACACATAACTTAGGCCAAAACAATTTTGGATTCAAGGTATAAGATTCATTTAATGTTTTGACTTGTTTCATTATTTCGAAGATATCTGTTATGAAAAACTTTTTTATGCTTAAAGTGATACACAAAGGTCGATGTAGACGAAATTTGAACCTAGGTTTTAGTATATCAATAAAAGACTTTACTACTTTAGCAAGCTGACATTCTAAAATAAACTCATTTGATAGGTTTGGGTCATTAGATATAGAATGATAGAAGCTAATTTTGTAAATATTTGGACTCCATTCTAAGAGTATAGGGAAAATAATTGAAGTAATATTAGAACATGAAAAGTTGAGAGAAAAGGGCAATAAATAAATGGGAAGGAGAAAAAAAACGTCTTGAAAAAGAATTAGCATAGAGAATTAATTAAAGTACTATTAAAACATAAAAAGGTGAGGCAGAAATGGAATAAATAAATGGGAAGGAAAAACAAAAGGAAAATATCATGAAAAGAACTAGCAAAGAAAAACAAATTGAATAAAATTTTTTGTTCTTGAACACGCTTGAGCGCAACCTCATAGGAAACAAGGTTTGAGCATACACCTCTCAATTTTCTTCTTATAGTATGTTGTTGCATATGCGAGAAGTAGGAAGGGGTGGCATGATCCCTAATAGCCCCCCTTCTCTCCATCTCTATAAGTGTTTCGAATATTTTTGGGTAAGGAGAGTGGATCCTCGAAGACTCAGAGAGTTGAAAAGCCTCTGTTGCACGAGATGAGGTGGACTCCGACGTGGCTCGTTGGAACAGAGATACCTACACAGAGAGCGCAGGTGAACTTCCCCCGGCATGATTCGAGGAACGATCCTCCGACGGTCAAGTCAATGATGGAGTTCCAGAAAGAGATTGCCCAAAGGGGAAAAATAGAAAGCTCTTTAGGGCAGTCAGGTCTTTCTTGGGAAACAAGAAAGACTTGAATGCTCTAGAGAGAGAAAGCAAAATGAGCTAATCAATCAGTTGTCAAAATCAATTATTCTCTTACCCTAGAAAGGTGTGAATGCCTCCTACTTATAGACATTCTCCAGGTGATGCTAGGTTTGTGGCTTGTCCACTGAGGAGGCGCCACATGGATATTCCTTCCCTGGGCTGGTAAAGGTATGGTCCTTGAAGGCCGCCAATCAGGTCTGACTATGTTCTTGGCATGCGTGTAATCCCTGGAAACATCTGGAATCTTTTATATGCTCGCCTCCTCCTAAGGGAGGTGCCCTGGGAAACGGATCAGCATCCAGGCTGCATACACTTCATCACTCCCTTCGACAGTCACCTGGTCATGGACTTCCCCCCTCATCTGCACCCTTCGTCCTCGAGTGGGGGAAGGGGGCATAAGGGTGGTGTCCTGGGAATGCCTCATCCTAAACCTGAGTCGAGGCGAGGGTCAGGTGCGGAAGGCTCAAAGAAGAGGAGAAGCTGAGGCTTACAAGATGAGGGTGGCCTTAGGAATAAATCGATGAGAATCAGTGTGCCGTTGAAGAGTGCCTGGTCAGAGGCGCCATCATGGGCCAAGACAAGACGTAGGACAAAGTGGGCCGAAGAGGTCCAAGGATCAAAGAGGGGCCCAAGACAAAACTGGCCAAACATTTGCACCTCGAATTGGGCAGGCTCCAAGGTTTCGGCAAGGGTGCCTGCCCGATACAAAAGGATTGGATGGGAGAGGGGAGCCTCAAGCATCCAAGGGAATGCCCCTTCACCTTCTTCTGCTTGTCTCGGGATGGGTGCTCGAGGGGGCGAGTGACACAGGGCGAGATCTCAAGGCCCATCTTGCCACGTGTCCCAATTGATATGACGTTCTGTTCAACTGACGCAACGTTCCGCCTTCCCTTCTCCTTACCCCTATAAATATAAGAAGTCTCCTTCATTTGTTCCTTTCACTTGATCCCTTCATTTTTTCTTTGAACTTTTTTAGAGATAGAAAGTGCTAGAGAGAGATAGAGTCCGCGTCTTTCTCGTATTGACGATCAAGTTGTCCAACCGCCTTCGCCGTCGTCTCGCTTCTTTCAGGTTCTTTCGTCTCTTTGTAAATATGTACCTTAACAACTTTGAATGGGATCCCGCTGTTGACACCAAAATAGTGTCCCCCAAATGACCCTATAATGATAAGTAGTCTACGGTACCGCTCCCGGATCATTCTAAAACGCGAAATAATAAACACCTAAAAAAAAACCAAAGTCAACCAAAGTCAAAGGACAAAATGGTTATTTCATCTTATCCTTGAAGCTTCTAGATGTTTCCCCTAGGATTCACGGCCAAGGAAAGCCAAAAACGTAACGGACGAGAGAAATCAAGAGCCAACGATTACCAGAATAATCGCTGTCCACCCAGCGATTACACACAAAGTCATTAGGCTCCCAGCGATTTGCTTCATAATTGCTGGGCCATGCAGCGAATTTCTCTCATATCGCTGTCTGTTGAGCTTCCGCTGACCATTTCAATCCAAATGCATGATTCAGCTTCCAGCGAATAGCATCATATTCGATGGGTGCCGATTGATTATAGGCATAATTGTGTTGTGCTTTAGCGAATTTATCCATATTCGCTGGGCCAAGGTGCATTAAATTTTTCACTCCTATATAAACCCATGCATTAACCATACGGTTGAAGACAACATTCACAACCTAATCCTCTGCTAAAATACTCCCAGCAACTAGAAGCATCCTTTCTTCAAGCTTAGGCATTTTTCATGATTATTTTCCATAAATTTCCTAAGCACAAAAAACACAAAAAACCCCTATAAACACAAAACCGTCACACAAAATTTTGCGTATAACGAATTCCGGTGAGCATCCCAACCATAGGTAGACTCCCCAGGGTCTTCCCCTCCTAAGGCACTCCTTAGGAGGGAAGTTGTGATTTTTCTACATTTTTTATCCCTTTTATTTTCTTTCTATTTCTATTTATGTCCCAAATTGGAGAAAATGATAATTCGATGTCTTTTTCTTTAAATTTAGACATATATTTTATCTTTATTTTTCTGTCATGTAACTATGTTTTTCTTCATTTTTAGGTCATGAATTTGGGGTGATAACAATTTAATGTTGTTTTTCCTAAAAAAAATGACTTTCTCTGCAGTTTATGTATATTTATGTGTTTANNTTTTTATTTATTCTTCTGTTT
>ONZA01011650.1:20086-33235 GCA_900322205.1 Kewa caespitosa | reverse complement strand
TATATATATAATAGAAAAAGCCCTTTCTGTTTGGGGAAAATAAGTCTTTTAATTTCGATTAGAATTACTTGAATTAGATAATTCAATTAATTCGAATAATATTAAATAATTTTAAATAATATCTAATACTATTTGAATAGAATATAAATAGATAATAGATATCTGGTATATTGAATTTTAGAATCTTTCTTGCATGATCTAAGTGTTTGGGATTTCGGATAAAACTTGTACTTACATATATTACACAAGTCAACTTGTGTATTTTGTAGATATTAACCTGAGGCTTAGGGGAGTGTTGGGAGGGCAGCAAAAAGAGATTAAGAACGTGTGAGGATGACAATGGATCGAAAGAAAAACTCTAGTACTCACTTGTTCTCCCAAGCAAAGATGATTCCCAACAAGACTGCAGCTTCGAGAAGATAGTGCCAAGACAAGGCCAAAAGTTTGTCTGAATTTTCAGCACTTCCAGAACAGTTTGCATGCCAGCTCTGGATGGTGCATCATTGTTCAATTGGTCCTCAGGCTTCCGATCAAGCAATGCCTTCAAACAGAAATGCAAAATCACTTGGATATTGAATTGCTAAAGAGTAAAACAACAGGATTTCTAGGCAGCACATGCAGGACGGGTATGAAAAAATTCAGATAGACACATTGAGCACGCAATCATAATACTTTGAAGTGCACGATCTTCTCAGGAAGCACATCATTTCACAACCAGAACTTCAGATGCGTTTACAACATAGTCTGTTAGAAGATGCAGATCAGGAATTCCATCTAAGAACCTAAGAGATTTGTTTTCCTCAGGTCTCTACCACTAATAAATCACTTCCTATTCCAGGAGGATACTCCATCACTCTTTGCATGGCTTGTAGATACTCACATCAAAGTTAAACCACAAATATTAGCTTAGAGTCTAACAGCTGTCTTTAATGCCTTCATTTCCTGACCTTTTTTCCCTGCTTCCTGTCTTGCATATATTACTGTTTACGAGCACATTTATCAACCGACAATCTAGCACAGTTTATGTTTGTCTCTCCTGGTACTCCCTCTGTCCCAAAATAAACTTCACATTGGTTTAAACACGCTTAAGGTAGTCGAATTGTATGGTTGAAATTCACTTTCACAATCCAAATTCTCTAGTGACCACAAAAAAGTTACTAGGAAGGGAAAAGAAGATTTTTTCAGGACGAAGAGTATTACTTATGTATGATGTTTGTCTCCCCTTGGTACTACTTACCTATTTCTAGTTTTTCATCTCCATCCCCCTAAATACTTTCCCTTTCACCTCTGTCACTCCCCCTTTGTCTAATATCCCTTTGCCATCCTACAACCTGTTTGCTTCACTTTATCCGGTACGACAATATCACATATCATACCCATACAATTGCAATCTATCACCAGACTCGCCCATTATGAGCGGCAAGTTATTTTATCAGGCCGTATTCTGTCCAGGAATGCTACAAGTTCCCTCCCTCAGATGCATACGCTGGAACAAAAAAGAAACTGAAGAAAGAAAGAAAAGAAAAAGGACTTAATCCCTTTCCCTCCCTCGAACGGCCAAGAATCAGCTTCATCTTTCCTCATTTACACCATGGAATCACTTCAGCTGCCTCCCCAAATTCTCATGCTCTATCAGAAAAGCACTATAGTACCACTTAAACACCTAACATAGGGCGATAGCTTGGCTCATGAAAGCTCTTCACATCAAGCAAACCACCAAGACGCACTGAGTTCTTTACCTCAAGCTATGTGCTGGCCTGCGCAACACTTCTTTTTCTTTTCTTTCCTTTTTCAGCAAAATTCAGTTGCTACCCGTGTGTTTAATCCTTTTAGATACGAGTTTAGAAACAAGTTTGGGTACCAATATGGAAAACTATAAATAAATGGGTAACAACTGAAATTTCCCTTTTATTTTTCCTTTTCCTTTTGGTGTCCTATGGCTAGTTTCATCTCCTTAGGTAACATAACTTGATACCTCAGGGGCAAGGAGGGTGTAGTCTAGGGTAGTAGGCCTCAAATGACAGAAATGATTCAGCAAAAAAAAAAAAAAAAAAAAAAATGTAGTAGAAGGCCTACCTGATTCTGGTACAAAGAGCTCATGGACAAGGACTGCGATAGAACGAGAGTGTCTAGTTATTGTTGCCACTATGGAGTTACCGAGAGCATTGTTATAACTGCAATAGATCATACTCCCTACGTCCCAAATTAGTTGCTCATATTAGTATTTTGGGTTTGCCCCAAAACCCAAGATAGTAAAGATCTAAAATCGGTTGTCGAAGTTTCAATTAGGCCCTCTAGTTTCAATCCAGTCTCACCATCACAGTCCAAGATCTTGTCTTATGGTTAACGCAAACAAGGTATTTTGGTGGCTATGCCACAGATTCTTATCTATGAATGGCCTACTTGACAACTAAATTGGGGACAGATCACTTCTCCGGGTGGTGAACTTTTTCTTTTCAACTTTTATCTAATTCCTGGAGCATTCCCCAAGGGGAAAGTCCAGATAAAAGGATCTAAAATCACTAGATGAGTTATTCAATGGTGTAAATATCGGCACATATCTAGTGATAGATGCATTCAAAGCAAGGTTTACGCCTAAAACTGACTAATTATAATAGTATATAAAAATACCTTCACTACTGCGGTGGCAGAAGATGATATGGATCGCAGATTATAGCTGAAACCAGAAACACAATTAACAGCAAACCAGTTGAGAGGATATTAACCACCAGAGAAAGAAAATTTTGAAGTTGGAAGTGCACTCACCCGCCTTCCAATATTACAAGCAACTTTCCGCCAGCAAGACTATTCAACATGTGAGTCATGCGTGCATAACCAGCAGGTGTAACCTACAAGATCAATTTGCCAAGAAGCAAAAATATGATGTCAGGTGAGCAAGCTAAAAAGTAGTTTCCAATTGTGGCTTTCAAATTAGATAAAGAATCAGATGAAAGAAACAAATAAGGATCCAGTTAATAGGAAGTGTGAGACATGTTATTTCACATGTTATCTTCTATACAATAAAAATAGTGCACCAAGAGCTCATTTGGCTGGATGTAATGCAATATAATCAAATTATAACTAAAAAATGGAGGGGGTAAAGAAGAGAAGGGAAGAGGGTGTAATGGAGCTTGTTATCAACAACGAAGAGAGGGTGTAATCACAATTGGTCAACAAAACTCTTTCAAAGAAGATCACACCCCCCCCCCTTCCCCCCTTCATGATTGATTGCATTCTCCATGCATCCTCTTCCCTTCCCTTCCTTGCCCTCCTCCAATTGGTTATACTTTGATTACATTACATTACATCCATTCAAACGAGCCCCGGCCCCCAAGTCCATTGAACTTTGAAGGCATTACTGAAAAGTGTCAAAAGCAGTTTGTGGATTTAGATGCAGTTAAATCCCAGCCACTTCAACTTAAAAGCATTCTTTGGACAGCCTATCCAGTAAAGGGAATGGTCCTTACATCACAGCCACCAAGCGGGTCTCCTCTTGCCGCGTCAAATCCAGCTGATATTATGACGAAATCAGGAGCAAATTCTTGGGCTGCAAAGAGAGGGTTACCAGACCATAAGAAAATTGAAGACAGCTAATTTGAATAACTACTCCCAGATTCCCACAAGAACACCTGATTATTTTTCATCAAATTTCAAATATCTTCTCTGTCCACTTTGGACAACATGGAGTTCTCGTCATAGCAAGGCAAAAGTCAATATTATCCTTGTGAAACTCAAACAGTCCGCCTTATCACAGATACTTTCATGTTCAACCAATCAGCAATAGACTATCAGGTTCAGGCACACAGAACTCCTCAACAATAAGCACATCTCAAGATGAAGACCACCTTAGTAGCAACTAGCGAATAACAACAGCATACCCAATGTTTTTTCTAGATCATAGAATCAATTTATTTATAGAGAAAAGTGAGTACAAGCATGAGGACAAGAAGTCCTCGAAAATAAAGTGAAATTAATACAAGAGGGAGTTCCAACTCCTCAGCATAATAGTCAAAGAAACCCCAGGAAACACCCTACTAGCATAAGCCCAAAGGGAAGCATAGTAAACCCCTTTGTCAGCAACAAGAGTACTAGTGAGGGAGAAGTTCCTAAAGATCCTGTTGTTTTTCTCCATCCATATACACCACTAGCCGCCATCTTTCCTCCTCCCAAAGCCATCAACAGCAAATCCGATGTTGACCAGGAATTTTCAGTGTAACATTCTAAAAATAGAGAAAGGTCCGCCCAATTTTCCCCATGGAAAATAAATAAAGGACGAACAACTGAAGTAGTAAACAGGTACTCATGTTCCTTTCAAAAAAAAAAAAAAAAAAAAAAAGGTTTCTCATGTCGGATAAGCGAGTGAGGTGTAGCTACAGAACTTTGTAGCATTAAATTGAATTACCTGGCGTGACTTCGCTTTGTCCCGGAAATCAGACCAGTATTATGTGCTCAAGGATGAGAGACACGGAGGCATCTGATTAAAATGCAAGGTTGCTACCTCTTTGTAGTATAGGCTTTTCAGCAGCTTTTACGGCGAAGCTGCAGAATTATCTTATACTTTCATCTTAGATTTATCTAGTCTAAATAAATAGGTTCAAGATAAGTAAGCAGTAAGAAACCCTTTGGATGTAATGCTTTACAGGAAGCATGTTGGGTGATCCAGCTAGAGAGAATTAGCAAGCATCTTCCATAGTCAAGTACTGAAGTTCTAGATCGCTCCCTAGTGGGATTTGGAGCTTATTTGCTTTTGTTTGGTCCTTTTATCGAAATCCTCCCAAGACCATTTTTCAGCTCAGCAAAATGGCATGCGTTTCCTTAGTTGTGTTTACCAACATAACTAGGAGGTAACTATGAGTAGTCTCTCGTGGTAAAGAAATTTCACCGTATCTCTTCGTTAAATCCAAAAGGGCCCGTAGAAAGATACACTTCGTTCTATCCTTTTACCTCTTCCCTTAAGCGTACCTAATACATCTTCAAGCACTGTGTGCGAATGACCAAGATGAGGGAGTAATCCACACTATTTTGCAGAAAATATATACTCCCCATTTCATATGAATATCTCACAAACATTCATCCATCTAATTTGGATTGTCTTCAACACTTACAATATGATACATCAATACCCAATCAGCATCAATCGGAAAGGAGGAGCGGAGAAACAAATTGCAACCCTATTTGATAATCACCTACTGAATTATACACCAGTATTCCCTATCAATCATGTACAGACTGCCGTTGCACCAATTACTTTTCTAAAATCTTAATATAATGTTTTCTCACCTAGGGAAAAGAGTAATAGGATGACAATCCAGCTGTTATGGCAATTACCTATTGGAAGCACAACATTTTGAAATGCAAAAATGTAATCGTTGTCACCAACTCCTCCACGGCTCCAAGGTACATTAACACAGTAACCTTCAGCACCAATTGAACCAACCTGCAGGAAGAACACTTCTTGAGATTACAACAGCAACTAAGCATTACCACTTACCAGAAAGCAATCCTAGAATCATTTAGCATATTCAACAGAGAAAACTCTGTAGATTCCACATCAAATGAACGGTTGCGGACATGTTCACTAATTATTTGACATAAAAAATACCATATGTCAATCATATAGTGTGTAAATTCTTAGCTTATTCCTTCAAATATACTCTCCTAGACGTGTTACACTACTCATTAGAGTCAGAAAGCATGTGTGTCAGATAAATTTTCATACGAGGATCCGGGCTCCAACTTCACAATTTTTAAAGGGTGTGAACGCAAGGGGAAACACAGGCTCTAGTTCAGCAGTTCCTACAGGGTGTAGGACCCTGATATAAATAGATAAAGGGTTCTCGTCTTTCATAAACTCTATTAACATGGTCTTTCTCAGACCTTTGCCAACACAAGTTTTTTGAACATTGTAACATGCTTGGCTTATAACCTTTAACCAATTTGATTAAAGGGAAATTCCAATTGGTACCCATGTAATTATAACACTTCCAATTGGTACCCCAATCTTAAGTTCAAAATTAAGGTGGTACCCACCTATTTATAAATTTTCAATCAGTACACCTTTTTATCATTTTCGGTTACATATTAGTGTTAAGTTGTTGACGTGGCAAAACTGAAACCCGAGTTACTCTTAGTTGCTATTTGGTAGGACAAAATGCCCCTTCCCCATTTTCCTTCCCCCTCTTTCTATCTCTCTCCCTCTCCTCATGCAACCTGAAAATTGAAAGAAATATTATTACAGAGATTTCCATCAATGGCTACCACTCCATTGAAGAACTCACATCATCATTACTGCTATCTCTCTCATTCTCTCTCAATTTGCAGTTGTTTTCATCACATATGAAGCAAGTGATGTGTCCAACACTGTCTCATGGCCTCACCAAAGCCCGACAACATGGGGGCTCCATCTCCGTCATTGGCACTACGAGGCGCACTGAGAGCGAGCTGAACATTAATCACAACTTAATACAATTGATCCAGGATAAGAAATTCCTCATTAATCAAGCATTTTATTCCACATATAGTATCATCAATCTCGTGTTGAGAATCCTTCCAAATTCTTTGCAAAACAGTAAACTCAACTGAAACCAAGCCAAGGAAATCCCATTAGGGTCCCCGTTAGTCCATAACCACCTTCACCGAGTCGCCGAGTCGGAAATGGCAATCACCATTACGAAACCAATTGAAAATAAAGAATTCTAATTTCTGCATTTCTAAATCAGAAGCACCAAGTACGATCTGCTTGCGAATTTTAGATCAAAACACTAAAAAAACAATTCGCTTGATTCGTGTCCGAATAGCCCTTGTTGTTGACTACCATGCTTGCCATCAACTCACTATTCTACACGGCAAGGAGAAGGAAAGAGGTTTACTAAAAAGGGGTTTGAAGGCTTAAGTTCAGCAATGGACATAGTGAATCGTGAAAAAGAGGGAAGTAAAGCTACAGAATGGTGATGATGGCAAATGGGCAATGGCAATACACATAATTTACCAAGGGCATTATTGATAAATTGGATTTATCTAATGGGAAGTAGCAAAGCTTACTACGGAATGGAATATTTATAAATAAAGAGGTACCAATTGGATTTTGATAATAAGATAGGGTACCAATTGAAGGTGCTTTAATCATAGGGATACCAATTGGAATTTCCCTTGACTTAAGTATTCTACTTTAGAAATTGTACGTGTTATTCTTTTCTTCTTTTTTGGGAGGTGAGGATAAGGTAAGATACACTTCATTTTTAACGTCATTGCAATAAGCCTCCACCCAAACGGTTTTGATGCACATGGTTACCATAAACACAACAGAGGGAGTGTGGCTACCTGAGAAGTGCATTGGGGATTCTCGAATGTCATCATTTTTTTTTTTGTTCATAGGAGGCACAAAAGCTAGTACAATATACGATCGGGGAGGGGAATCGAACTTGGGACACCTAATGTACACAGCAACTCAACCTTGACCATTAGGCCAAGACATCATTGGTGGTTTCTCGAATGTCATTGATGCATGAGACTCCTGGTTTCGCATGTGGGTACAAGTTGTCGATACGAATATAACCTTAAAAGCGTGTCTCGAGCTTTTCCAATTTCTACTTTCGTCTCAAAAATCATTCCTCCTCTCCTGCAGCCTCTCCCCTCCCCCTCTTCCATTTCCCCCACTTTAATCTCCTAAAACTCAAAATGGGACCAAAAGAAGATTCTGGATTTCTTCTATTTGTCTATGAAGTTGGAATTGAAGGAGATGGAGGAGGGAGAGGGGAGAGGATGAAAGAGACAAGAAAGGATTTCATGGAAAGAAGTACAAGTTGGAAAAAGTTGGGCCAAAAGGAGCCTCAGATCTATTCCAAGGCTCACAAGTAACAGAAGTTTTTCACGGTCATTAACTTAAAGGGCCCATACAATAAACAAGTTAAGGGCAATAAGAATGAGCAGTTAGGTATGGCAGTCACCTAATAAGGGTAGCTTCACCAGGTTAAGTGTACAGTGCTTATGGGACGCAATATGGTTGATGGCAAAAGATAAAAACCGATAAAGAGAAAATGTCAAATCATTTGTCCATGATAATATAGTAGTTTCTTCAATCCATCGAACACGATTACCCATTCGATCTAATTTCCCCATAGAAGCATTTAAAACAAAGGCCAGAAGTAGCTCATATTCATTTTACATTACAGCATTCAAAGTGATTGCATAATAAGAAAGTACAAAAATTAACAGGAAAACCATGAACAAACATGGACTATACAGCTAGTTTTAGATTCCAGTAATATGTTTTCCATAGATGAAGCCCATTGTTGCATGACAACACGTAGTACACTGTACACCTAGTTTTTCCAAGCTCTTCTGCAAAATTCTGTTGTCATAAGAGCTCAGCTGCAGATATAGAGTTTTCTCATACCTACATCTGGTATTTGCTTCTTAAATTTCGATATTAGTTCCGATCTTAAACCCATATAAAAGTCGCTGTACTAAGCTCTTTGCAAATAAACTGAGATTCGATCCAATCAAAATTTTCTTCCATATCCCTCTCCCCCAAGTAATTACAAATCTCGTCTTTTGTTCCCCCACAACCTGAGCTGAATCAGTCTAAGAAATCACATCTCAGATAGTCAGATACTGCAAACAAATACTTGAACTCAGTTTACAACCACGTTACAAAATAGGAAAGAGCCAAGAAAATACCTCATGAGCTGCTCCAGTTCCAGGATAAAAGTTGCCTCTTTCATGCCTATGCAGTGATATGTATAGCACCTACACCAAAGGAAATGTTTACGCGGAAACACACTAGCCAAAATTACACAACAAAGGTCCTTAACCACTCCCTGGTACTATGCTTCTTTCTATAAACTGAATCCAAGTCATGCGAACCCAAGAACAAAACATGCTCCATTTTTCGTGCAAATTCAACTCATAAATCCATTTTCATTACGAGATAATCTAGGAGGGCACAGAATACCCCAATCAATTGTTTTATCTCTTTTTTTAGATAACATGGGCATCCGAGCTTTGTGCGATAATCCTGTTGGCCCTAAAGACCACAACACCTCCAGAGTGGCCCTGAGGAAGCTCGAACTTTACCAATTGAGCTACCCCTGAGAGGTCCAAATTGATTGTTTATCATGTTCCTCATATTACTTGTCCAATATAGTACTACTACTTAGGCATTTTCTGTTTTCCTACCATGTTGATTATAGTACCTCAGCAGAAGCAAAGCAAGTCCATTTAGAAACAAAATGTGGGTGAAATGTACACAGATAACGTATGCATGCACTACAACAGACAAGCATGCATGCATGACTAGCACATATGCATACATGAGCATGCTCGCTTTTACACGCAGACAAGGAAATTAAAAAGCTGAAATAGAAATCAAAAGGTCTCACCGACTTATTCTTCTCAAATATTTCCTGTGTACCATTTCCATGGTGTACATCCTACAGATAGCGGAAACCCACAAGATCAACCTCGTCAGAATCTCCACATAGAACTTAATCATAATACAAGAAAAGGGAAAAAAAATGGAGATTATTGCTTTACCCAATCCACAATCAAAACCTTCTTGGCTCCTGCAGCTTGAGCAGCCAATGCAGCAACTGCTGCATTATTGTGAAGGCAGAAACCCATGGACTGGTGTACACCAGCATGATGACCAGGTGGCCGAATCTGAAGCATTGAAGAAAAAAGTCAAAGCAATAGACTTCAGATCTGAAAATTTTCAGCACTTTGAGGGGAAAACCCATCCATACCAAGGCAAATCCATTCTTGGCTCGTCCGGAATGAATTTCTGATGCCAGATCAGCACACAGACCTGCTGCAAGCCTTGCAGCTTGTGCTGAATGTTTGTTTGCATATGTGTCAGGAGTAAAATAACTGCAAAATAGACATCACTAATAAGCAAGTGCAACCGTTCTTTATATTGTTGCATAATATAATTGTACAAGCTAGAGACGATTGCAAATTAATTACAACACAGCGAGTGCAACTATTCCTTCCATCCATGGCACATTATAACTGCACGTGTTAGATGAACACCAGTATAATTGTTAATTGTCGTACTTGTTTAGTTGTTTCTATTTCCAAATAGCAGGTGAGAAAGATGATGTTGTTTCCAGTAACCAACCAACTGAAAGTATTTTTAATTGGAAAAAGATAATTTACATTCCTCACAAGACAGAGGACTGTCCTTAAAAAAAATGATTTCTTCCCCCTCACATGCGCCATCAACAGTTTCCACAGAGTAGCAATCCTCGTCAAAATAATGAAAATTAACAAACTGAAGTGCCTCAGAGAATAGCTTAAAGGTGTGTTTGGCAACTTGAATTAGAAAATTTGGATTTCAATAGAGTTAATGTTTTTCAAGTCTACTATGGTTGTGCATTTAAAATCCAACACATGTAATAAGCTATAGGACAATACAGATAGGTGACCAACTAACTCTTCTTCGCTTTTACAAAGACTGCACCCACTTTATTAAGTCCCTGCAGCATTGAGCATATCCTCCATAGACTACCTATTACAAGTTGCCAAGCAGAAAGGTAAGCTACGGGCTGAGGCGTCTATTTCCAGTGAGCTGCACCTTCAAACAAGCTGGAAACGCTCTAATAATCCAAAGGAACATTTGATTATCATGAACCAGAGGCTCATACCACTGCCTTCCAGAGGCTCGTAACAAAGCTTTTTCCTATTTCATTTGTTTTTCTTAATGGAAAGGAATAATCTACTTATAGGCAAGAAAATAGACCATGATCCTTCGAGCTCTCAGCCACTACCTCAACCTCGTAATTGATTCCATCATGAACAGCACTGGAAATTTGACATCAAGCCATGGGCCATCACACTGTTAAGCCATGATTCACTAGTATACTACTTTCTAGCTGAGACCATAAGTCCATAACCCACATAAAGAAAACTGAATCTGCTATAAATTACCTCAAAGATAATGACCATGCCACTTGGAGGAAATATCTATAACCCCCATTAATTATACAGGATAGTTCTTAGCATAGTTCTGTATCTGCAACAACCTTTTGGCAGATAAAACAATCTCTTACAAACAAACAATACAAACCCTGAACAATGCAAGAGGCTCCAATTATCCTGTATCTCTGAAACTAAACCATCATGAAGTCCAACAGCATGTTGAGTTTGCTCATCATTAGTTAGCTTGTGCAAGTGGTTTGAACTCTATGGAACAGTCACTTTTATGCAGAAACCTTGGTTAAAAAAAGCGCGAGGCGCACCGAGGCGCAAAGGGTGCCCGGAGCCGAGGCGCGAAGCGCGAGGCGAAAGCGCTCGCCTCAAGCACACGAGGTGCACTATTTTGATTAAATACTTGTAACTAATATAAAACTATATTTTTCACATAAAACACATTAATGTTATATTATAAATGCAAGAGCAACCATATATGGCATACCATAACGCAAGTAGTCTATTAGCTTGCAATTTCATCTCGCTAAAAGCAACCACATATGCCGTTTTTAACGGTAAACCGGATACTGACCCGAGAGTCATTTATGAAAAAAATAATAATAAAATGTATTGACACTTCAAATTTGTTTTTCTATTCAGGAAACAGTAAAAGAAAACAAAGGAAATAAGAAATAGTACAGCTACTATACTGCTAAAAAGGGAAAATAAAACATAGGAAAAAATAAAGAAGAAAACAAAAAAAAGCAACAAGGAAAAAAAAGGAACAAGGAAACAGTAGTTACAGCTTAAAGTACTGCTGCTAAAGTACTGCCAAACAGTAGTTGCAGACTTAAAGTAGTACTACTGTGCTAGTTTAAAAGGAAAAGCAAACAAAGGAAAGAAAAAAAAAAAAAAGAAAAAGAAAAAAGAAAGAGGAAACCCTACTGCTACAGTGCACGAAACATGGCTGCCTCCTCACCGGCAGCCGGAGACCCGCTTGAGAGCCAATCGGAGACCACCACCTGACTCGCCGGAGTGGGTCGACCAAAACCCCCCTAAAATTAGGGTTTGGGTTGGTCAATTGAGGCATCAATTTGGGGATTTAGGGTTTTTCTAAAACCCTAGATCTGGAATTTTGAAGCCAAATTTGCCTCAAATACAAAGGCGAGCGCCTCTCAGCGCCTCGCTGCATCGCCGCCTCACGCGCCTCAGCCCCGCCTCAAGCACACGTGTCGCCTTGAGTTAGCTGAGGCGTTTAGGCCACCGCCTTGGGTCGCCTAGCGCTTAAGCGCGCCTGAGGCGCGCTTTTTTAAACAAAGGCAGAAACTAAGGAGAATGTAGAAAAGTGAACTCCGAAGAACCATTTGAAATTCAAATATTAACAAGATTCATCTTTCTATCCCTCTGACACAACATGGAAAACAATATCTGCTTCTTTAGCAAACTCCCAAGGTCTGTTGCTCAATACCTAAACAAGCATGCTTGGAACTAGAGAAAAGCATGAAGAAAGTGAACAAGCATATATATTGGGGAGAGAGGCAAACCTTGAAAGCATTTGGCCAGTAACTTCAACAGCTTCAATATGCTCCGCAGAATGTACCTGAAAGTTACATTCTGCTTTAGTAAACTGATATGAGAGCTACATGTGGGTTAAGAGATGCAGCTCCTTTATTATATGCTAATGATTTGGGACGTGCGGGAAAAAAAAATAATAAAAAATTTCTTACTGCTTAAACAAAGATTAGTTCACATGTAAAACTCACAAGAAAATTGCATGGGACAGAACCATGTGCACCCACCCACCACTGCACCTTAAAGAAGTTGTCACAGATCAAGTATTTTTTTTCAGATAATGAAAATATTTTACTGATGGAAAGAACGAAAGTACAAAGCAGAACTGGAGCCTAAGAGGACAAGGTATCCATGTAGAATTTACAGATTAGCCCAATTCCGTTGAATCTCCGATACGCAATAATGTCTAAAGTAAGCCCCGCAAGTGACCTTGTCACACAAGCACTCAAGTGGACTGGTGATACCCTCAACAACTCCAGTGTTTCCCAACCAAAGACACCACAATACAGCCAAAATTGAGCATCGCCAGAGCACTTTCTTATCCTCCACCACCCCAAGCCGACAAAACGTGTTTGGAGCATATCCATGATAGTTGCTGGGCAGACCCATGCTTCCCCGCTCTCACTAAATAATCTGCTCCACACTACGATTACTTTACTTATACTGAAT